>JAJEJO010000524.1:90596-233312 GCA_020662805.1 Glaucomys volans | reverse complement strand
ATTTTATTTATTTATATGTGGTGCTCCGAATCGAACCCAGTGCCTCACACATGCTAGGCAAGTGCTCTGCCATTGAGCTATGACCCCAGTCCTCAAACATTTTTTAATTCAAATTTTTCTGTACTGTATTTTATATTGGCTGTGTTTCTTTCTGCCTTTTGGAGTCTTTATGCAAGTACGAAAGGGCATAGTTTAGATCCTCTAACTTCATGTACTGTAATTATAAGGCCTTATCAATGTTTTCTTTGCAGTTGTGCCTTCCATTCCATGCTCCCGATTGGCATTAATAGGGAAGATCATTCATCCACAGCAACTCATGCACTCTTTTGTTCATGCTGCAATGGGAATGGTGATGGCTTGGTGTGCAGCAGTGATAACTAAGGGCCGATACAGTTTTCTTGTGGTTCCCTGCACTGGTTCTGAGAGGTAATATTAAATGTTTTTTCTTTCTAGGGAGCCTTGTTAGTTATTAAGCCAAAGATGGCCTAAGTATGTTAATAGTTTATGGACATTTTTTGCTTTCCTAATTACTATAGAAGGTGCTTGTTTATGTACATCAAGTGTTTAGATGTTTTACATTGAATTCAGCAAAATTTTAAAAATGTTTGTAGAAGGTGCTGTACTAGGTGCTGTTAGTTTTATGGGAATGATTCAAACAGACAATAAGCTCCTTGAGGGTTGAGAACAGTGTGAAATTTAAGACATGAACACATAGGCATGTTACAGGAAGAAGGACACGAGATGTGCAGACAGAACCTGTGAGAGTTCAGAAAGCAGGGAGGATCTACATGTGTTCTTGGAGAAGGTGGTTGTTTGAAGGAAGGGTAGTTTGGAAAGAATGAATTTGAAAAGAGAATTTTAAAATAATGATACCTTCTATAAAGTGTTTTTATAATTTTGAAACTTACACAGTCTTGAAATATGGCACTGATATAAATTGCAAATTGATACTCTGATTTTGTGAATTAAAAAAAGTTGTGGGTGTAGCTCAGTTATAGAGCACATGCTTAACATGCCACGGCCCTGGGTTCAGTCCTCAGCACCACATACACACACATAAACACACACGCACACACACACACCAAAAAAAAAAAAAAATTAGAGGATTATTAGAGTAATCTTAAGTTCCCTATTTTCCACTGACTTTAAAACAGTGTTATAATGAGTACTGCCTAATACTCGATTTTCTCAGCTCCTGCTTATGAAGCAGAGTTGCTTTTTTTACCTCAGATATAGGCTTTCTGTAGTGAAAACTATACTATATTGCTGAAAGCCACTAAATGGTAAAGGACATCTGTGAATACAGTACTCTTGTGACTAAGGAAATTCCCATAGCTCATCTTAGATGAGTCTTGAACTCTTTTTTTTCACATCTCTTTTTAGTGGAGGGGGCAGTGAAGTTCCAGGAGCAGAAAGCGCCAGTGAGCTACAAGTCGTTAAAGAGATTAGCACCCATTAAAATACATTTAGTGATTTAGAGTCTTTAGCAAAATAAGTCTTTTTCATCATCTTATAACTCAGAGTCCAGAAAAATAGTCAACCTGGAGTCTCAACCCTCATGAAGATAGATGGTGGAGCAGTCTTCTAAACTGTATTCCTTCATGGAAAGTTTATTCCTACTGACTCTCTACACCTTCAGATATTTGCTAGATTATAGAGATGATCAGATAACTTCCAAAGGAGTTTAAGAGCTTGATGTTCACCAAATAATAAGATCTTTTTTATTTTATTTATTTATTTATTTATTTTTGAACCAGGATTGAACTAGGGACACTCGGCCACTGAGTCACATCTCCAGCCCTATTTTGTATTTTATTTAGAGACAGGGTCTCACTGAGTTGCTTAGGGCCTCGCTAAGTTGCTGAGGCTGGCTTTGAACTCGTGATCCTCCTGACTCAGCCTCCCAAGTCGCTTGGATTACAGGCATGCGCCACCGCGCCCAGCTAAATAATAAGATCTTATCCTTAAAAATAAAAGATGTGAGATAAAGATGATAGGGTGATAGGGTAGTGGCTTATGGAAGTGCTTACCAGGGAATCCTCTTGGATTTAACTGAATTTTCAGAACTTAACAACTCTAGATTGTTAGCTGGGAAGCATCAGGACTTCCTCTTTAGCAGGAGTAATGGATGTAGTTCAAACAGGTGACCGGTCCCACAGCCATCCAGGAGCTGTTGTCTTGCCTGTGGTACAACTCAGAAGTGGAGATCACATCAGGCAGGTGTTGTGGGGTCCCTGTTTTAAAAGTGTGCTCCATGGGCTCCAGTACCTGCTGTAGCAATTTTATAAACATAGCATCCAAAATCCCTAGAGGGGGGGTGTCTAGTTACCAGAGTCGACACACCAAAGTTATGGCATCATTACCAGGCACATATAGTTGATTTTAGTTCCTCTCAGAGCAGATGTAATTTACCAGTCCTTTTTTTTTTTTTTTTTTTTTTTAATGTTTTAGTTGTGCATGGACACAGTACCTTTATTTTATTTATTCTTTTTTATGTGGTGCTGAGGATTGAACCCAGTGCCTCATGTATGTGAGGCAAGTGCTTTACCACTGAGCTACAACCCCAGCCCAGTTTACCAGTTTGTAAGCAATGTTACTTACTACCAGTGTAGATGTCCTTACCCTTGTCAGATTTCCAGGGGAACAGAGCTAGAATCTGGCTCTTAGGCTTCAGGGAAAAGGGTTTTGTTAATCTTTTGCTCACACTTAACTTAAAATGAACCATTTTGTTAGAATTTAGAACCTTTCTTAAGTGATTAACTCAGAATTTTGCCTTTAGTAAGTATTAAGCCTAAAACAGTGAAATGTTGTATTAATAACTTAATTTTTCCCTTCCAGTTTAGATAGCCCTGGGGCACGAACCTGTTTAAATGAATATCACCTTTTTTTCTTACTGGCTGGAGCATTCATGGGCTATAGCTATAGCCTTCTGTATTTTGTTAACAACATGAACTATCTCCCATTTCCCATCATACAGGTATGACATCATTTGAGCATTACCTTTTGTTAGAATGTGGCATTAAAACTGACTTGGTGTGTATGTATGTAACTGGCCTTATTTGATTAATTCAAGATTTGTTCTATACAACTTGGGACTGAAATCCTCAAAATGCCGTTTAGAGAAGAGTTTTGTCTTCATGAGACTTCAGTGTATTTTTGAGAGCTATATTGTATGCAGAACATATACCCAGCTATATTTTACCCTTCCCTGCTGCCACTCTCAGACTGCTGCTTTGCTCTACTCTTTCCCTCCCTGCTAGGTAGTGGTACTTGCCGTGACCTAGCAGGACTGGGGGTGGGGTTGGGTGGGGAGGAGGTGACATTCATGGTGACATTCATGCAAAGTACTTCTGTGTGGCTGCCAGCTTCTTTTTGAACTTAAAATCTCATGAGGGTGGGGGTGTACAAGTAATTTTAGAATTTGTCAGTTACTGTCTCACATCCTTTTCAGAACAAGGCAAGATAGGCACAAATAAATAAAAGTTTGACCTCACTTGATTTGAGTGGTTAATATAAACTTAGTGTTTATATTGGTGTCAGTACTAGGGATTGAACCTAGGGGTTCTACCACTGAGGTACATACTGGCACCCTCCTCCCTTTTTTTGAGAGAGTGAGTGTGTCACTAAGTTGCTGAAGCTGGCCTCAGACTTGAAATCCTCCTGCCTCAGCCTCCTGAGTTGCTGGGATTACAGGTGTGCACCACCATGCCCAGCTTTGGTTAGGTTTTTAACAATCTAATCTGATAGGCATCATCCCTGGAATTTAGAGCTACCTTCTGTGGCAGGAGAGAGAAAGATTGATTGAAGTGTCTCACTGTCACTTCAGGCCTCTCCCTATCCTGTTTCTGTTTTTCTTGGTTAGCTGTTATTCACTTCATTTCTGCTCTGGCAAGTTGAATACTGGGCACTGAAACAAAAATGTTAGAACCCTAGGTCCTTCCCACTAGAACCCCGTCTGGTTCATCATGATGAGAGTGTAATCTGTGAAAATGATGCATTAGGTTCTCCTAGGTTAACTAAAGTTGTCACATGCCTGTTGCATCTATGAGAATATATATTGCAAGGAGGTAGTACTCCCTAAAAAAAGTTTTGGTTCTTACCTGCTGCAGTCTAAGTGTTAGAGAAAAAAAAAAGAAAAATCCTGTTTAGAAATTCTTCCCATGGGGCTGGGGCTATAGCTCAGAGCACTAAGGCAGAGCACTTACCTAGCATGTGTGAGGCACTGGGTTCGATCCTTAGCACCACATAAAAATAAATAAGTAAAATAAAGACTTTCTGTCCATCTATAACTACAAAAATTTAAAAAAATTCTTCATATGTTGTGAAGATGAATTAAAAGTAGGATATAAACTTTGCTACCTCAAAATTTCACAAACAAGAGTTTTCAAAATCCTGTGCAGGAATATCCATGATAAATCAATTTAGATCCAAACATAATAATGAATAATAGTTGGGTGTGATGGTGCACGCCTATAATCCCAGAGGCTTGGGAAACTGAGGCAAGAGGATCACAAACTCAAAGCCAGCCTCAGCAACTTAGTGAGGACCTAACAACTTAGTGAGAGCCTGACTCAAAATAAAAAAATAAGGGCTGGGGATATGGCTCAGTGGTTAAGTATTTCTGGCTTCAATCCTAGGTACCAATAACCAAATAAATAAAAAAAGAACCAGGAAAACAAAGTGTTGAGGGGAAAATAAGCTGCAACAGAATATGCCTTGCTGGACTTCCATGGATCTCAGTTGAAATTGACCATCTATTTAATATCACAGATGGGCAATAGGTGAACATAGGAGCTGTACAGCAGTTGAGAGTGCTTATAAATTATTGAATTATGTTTTACTGTGTAAAGTTTATAATATTTAACCTTTTTTGGTAATGGTTTGGGTAAAATGTTATATTCTTGTATCTCAGAAGTTTATTCCATGATGGTAATGTTCAGTTTTGGCCAGAATATTGATTTTTAACATTTGGCCAAAATATGTGTTTGGAGCATCACAGCCATGAACTTATAGTGGTATTGGTTTGCCCAGCTAGTTGCCATTCTCCAGCCTGAGAATGGTTGGAGTGGGGTTTTGTAGGGCCCTTCACTGGAAAGATGTGGAATAAGGGAGGTGAGGATTTGGTGATAGTTGAAAGGACACCCAGGACCTTTGTTTTTCAGATTTGTGTTTTTGTTTGCATAGCAGGGAAAGTTTGCCTCCCCCAAAAAAAGGACAAGGGAAGACACCATAGCTTAGCTTTCTTTCATTGTTCCTGGGAACATTGTACCCAGCAGATGACTTTCCCTTATGTATTTTAAGTTGCTGAGGGAAGCAGGATAGATTGTTAGGAAATTACAAGCTAGATGTGAGAAGTCAGGCCCATTCCTCTTGGTGGCCTCCATAACCATGTACTTTTATTTTAACAGCCAAGCAACCAGAAAAATTTGATCCTAAATTTTTTTTCTTCTACAATCAATAACAACCATTATTATTATCATCATTATTATCAACATCATCTTTTTTTTTTTTTAATCTCTTTATTTTTATGTGGTTCTGAGGATCAGACCCAGGGCCTCACACATGCCAGGCAAGTGCTGTACCACTGAGCCACAACTCCAGCCCCAGCATCATCATTTTTTATGTTACATGTCAGATAGGTTTTCAAGAGTATGGTAGTTGTCTGATGTGGTGGCTCACATCTGCAATCCTAGTGGCTCGGGAGACTGAGACAGGAGGATCTCGAGTTCAAAGCCAACCTCTGCAATGTTGAGGTGCTAAGCAACTCAGTGAGATCTGTCTCTAAATAAATACAAATCAGGGCTGAGGTTGTGGCTTAATGGTTGAGTGCCCCTGAGTTCAATCCCTGGTACTAAGTATAGTAGTAACATTTTCATTATAAAATATTCAAATACTGTAGATAAAAGACCATTTTGCCCTAGATAATCTCAGTCTTTGTCCCAGAGAATCAGTGTTATCAACTTAACTATATATTCTTCCAAACCCATTACTGTGCATTACATATGTATGTATTGATGTGGTAGTGGTCCACTTCACCTTTTGAATATAGCTCTTAGGCTTATTTTTATTTTTATTGTTTTTTTTTGGAACTGGGGATTGAACTCAGGGACACTCGGCCACTGAGCCACATCCCCAGCCCTATTTTGTATTTTATTTAGAGACAGGTCTCACTGAGTTGCCTAGGGCCTCACTAAGTTGCTGAGGCTGGCTTTGAACTTGCGATCCTCTTGCCTCAGTCCCCCGAGTCGCTGGGATGAGGCTTATTTTTATTGTTTAAATTTATATATTTTTTAAAAATATTTTTTAGTTGTGAATAGACCTTTATTTTATTTATTTATATGTGTTGCTGAGAATCGAACCCAGTGCCTCACACATGCTAGGCAAGCGCTCTACCACTGAGCCACAACCCCAGCCCGAGGCTTATTTTTAAAAGGGACATGTTTTCCTTTTCCTCTTCTCCCTCTCCCCCTCCCTAACCTGGGAGTGGGGAACAAGATTAACCTGAGTTATCTGTGCTCCACAGGAAGGAGATATCTGCCAGAGGATCTAGGAAGTGAATATCTCCCAAATTAACAAGTGAATGTTAATACACTCTCAGGGGACCCAGGGACCCCCTAATGTTTCAAATACTATAGATAAAAGTCGCTCTTGCCCTAGACAGTCTCAGTCTTCGTCCCAGAGAACCATTGTTATCAACTTAACTGTATATTCTTCCGAACCTATTACTATACCTTACATATACGTGAATTGATAGCATTATATATTTTGTGGGTAGGGTTTACATAAATAACTTCATATTGTACATACTATTTAGTAGCTATTTTTTTCATGAAACCATTGAAAAAACTAGATCTTTTTTAAAAATTACTAATTTTAACCAATTGCCATTAGCTCATTAGTTTGTTTTTTTTTTTTTTTTGGCTTCAGACTTTCTTATACTACTAAGCCAGTTACATTGCCCTTATCAAATCCTTAATGGGCTTACAGGGAAAAGCAGAATGTTAGTATGAAATAGAGGGCAAATAAATGGACAAGAAAGGGCTTGGCAAATTTTATGTCAATAAGACTGTTGAAAGCATTAAACAAGATAAGACAGCATTTGGCATAGTACCTGGTGCATAGTAAATATTTAGTAGAGTGTTGCTCATTGCTAATCACAGAAGTCCTCTAGAGTTGAAAAATATTTGTGCTTGGGAGCAAGAGGAGGATATATTAGACATTCTGTGTGGAAATGTCTGCCTGTTTCTGTAGGCTCCCCGTACCCTTTTGAGTGATGGCTGAGGTGAGAGCTGTGGTAGGAATAGTACAGCAGCTTTGTCCTTTGTATTGGACATGATGGTGGAGGTAGCACCCCCTGGCTGCATGGAGTAGTACAGTTGCACAAGTCGTACTTCGAAAATATTTGAATGAGCCTTTAATTGAAGCTATACACTTCGTGACCAAGTATCCATATGGGCTATTTTTTGTAACGGTACGCATCCATAGTCATGGTATAAAGATTTAATTTCCTTCTGCTACTGTAATTCTTTGCTGTTCTTTGACTTCTAAAATTCATTAAAGAAGATCAGTCTCAGTGTTAGCACAAAAGAAATCCAGGCACTGGGAATGTAATTTAGTGGTAGAACACTTGACTAGGATGAGCAAGACTCTGGGTTCAATCACCAGTACCACAAAAACAAACAGAAAGCAAGCTGGAATTTGGGAAGTACATCTTTCATTGATTAGGTTCCAATAATGTATCATTTTTCCATTGGCATTTTGGGAATAAGGAGTGGAAAGGAGAGGAGGCAGACAAACCTTGTTTCAGAATTGTTATTTCAGGAAAAGAGATTTTTTTTTCCTAGTACATTCATTTCCTGAGGTAGGTAGTGTTGTCTTCACTGCCTCCATTTTTCTGCAACTTGGTGTAAAGGCAGTATGCATTATTTTTAAGATTATAGGCTCTGAAACCAGCTTGCCCGGATTCATATTGTAGATTTTCCTTTTACTAGCTGGTAACACTGGTTAAGTCATGTAACCTCTTTCTGCCTTGGTTTTCTTTTCTGTAAGATGGGGATAATAATAGAACCTCCATTAGGCTGTTGTGAGGTTTAAACAGA
Source organism: Glaucomys volans (assembly GCA_020662805.1). Taxonomy (NCBI): domain Eukaryota; kingdom Metazoa; phylum Chordata; class Mammalia; order Rodentia; family Sciuridae; genus Glaucomys; species Glaucomys volans. Next base: position 225,213 of record JAJEJO010000524.1, on the reverse strand, counting down.
TTAATGAATGTAATGTGTAGTAGTTCCTGGCATGAAAGCACCCAAAGAATGCTGCTGCTGTTGTTACAATATTCCCCCCTTGTCCACAGTTTTGTTTTCTTCCGGTTATATATTAGCAGTCAACTGCAATCTGAAAATATTAAGTGGAAAATTCTAGAAACAATTTATAACTTAAATAAATTGTTTTATTGTGTTAAATTGTTAAATTATAATTGTTCTATTTTGTTACTGGTAATTATTTTTAATCTCTTGTCTGATTTATCATATTACTAATCATAGGCATGTATGTGTAGAAAGCAACAGTATATATAGGGTACTGTCTGAAGTATCAGACGTTCACTAGTGGTCTTGAAATGTATCCCCATGGCTAAAGGGGGAAGTGTGTTTTTTATACTTTCTCCATCTCTATAGGCCTTACTAGTAAGTATGGATTGATATTAATTTTATTTCTGATCTCTTATTAGTGAGATGGTTGTATAATGTAAAAATATTAAATATTTTAGCATCAGAAATAATTCATTTTTGCCTCTGGGATAATCTTTGACTTTTTGTACAATGATTATGGTTTATATGCTGATGGTTATAGTTAAGTACTTGCTGTAAAATGAGGTGGACACGTTGTTGATTCTTTTGTCTTTTTCCACAGCAGTACAAGTTCTTGCGGTTTAGGAGATCTCTGCTCTTACTGGTTAAGCATAGTTGTGTGGAATCACTATTCCTGGTTAGGAATTTCTGCATTGTGTATTATTTTCTTGGTAAGAATTCTACTTTTTAATATAGGATATTGTTAGCTCAGAGCTCAGAAAATGTCAATTTGAAAGTCATTTTTTTGTGTGTTTCTGTTTCCCACAGTTATGGGTATGTAATTAACCCCACCTGGTTCATGGTTTAGATAGAGTATTTATTGAGTTAAGGGAAAATGTTGTTAAAGAAAGTGTGATGTGTACATATAAATGAAATATTATTCAACTTTTAAAGAAGAAACTTGTCATATAGATAAACCTTGAGGTCATAATGTTAATTAAAGTAACCCAGTTACAAAAAGACAAAATATTTCATGATTCTATTTATATGAGTTGTCTAAAGTAGTCACACTTTTAGAAACCCAGAATAGAATGGCAGTTGCCAGAGTCTGAGAGCAGGGAGATGGGAAGGACTTGTTCATTGGGCAGAAAGTTCCAGTCATGCTTGATGGGAAAGTTCTGGAGGTCTGATGCACAAAAAAGAAAATATTGTGTGTCATTTGGTCATTTTCTAGAAATAACATACTTGTTTTTATAAGTTTGTAGCTTGATACTAATGTAATAGAAATATTCTGTTGGTAAGGAAACCTTGTAGAATTTATTAACATGAATTTTAGATACAGAAATTACAACTCAAAATTTAGCATAGTGAATAGCACAAGTTGAAAACATTAATCTCATCAGTAACACAATGTAAACAAAATCCAGTATTCAAAACTACTCTTTTCAGATCTTTTTCTGATTTTTTTCATAGATATAATTTTGTAAAGTAGTGCTCACACTGTATTCACTACTTGTAGTTTATATAATCCATTTTTCTACGTAGTTTTAAGTTTGTCATTCTGATGTTAACACTCTGTGGAAGTGTGTTAATCCACCACGATTGGCCTGGCTTGTGCGCCAGAGCTGTATGTACATTAGGGCTGACACAGCAGTTGCATCAGCGTTCCCACGGTCAGCTCTTTCTCCTGTAACTCCTTTTTCATTCATTTTACATTTCATTTTCATCATTGTCGCTTCTTTTTACTGCTCTTTGATCTTTTTTGTCCAGTGTCCTCTTTCCTCTGTTGTTTTATTTTTTTGTGGTTACAGGTAGTTCAACCCATGGGTACTCTACCACTGAGCTACATTCCCAGTCCTTTTATTTTTTATTTTGAGATGGGGTTTTGCTAGGTTGCTGGCCTCCAACTTGAGATCCTCCTGCCTCAGCCTCCTAAGTTGCTGGGATTATAGGCATGTTCCACTGCACCTAGCTTCATTTACTTTTTTTTTTTTAATATTGTCATATGAATTTATCACGGAAGATAAGGAGGCAGCACTACTACATGCTTTGTTTTTGTATGGAAAGATGCAAGTGGCCAATCACCAAGAGACTTTGAGAGAAGTGACAGGATTGGTCACAGATCATGGTACACATCTGTTATCTACATATTGATTCATATACTGAAAAGCTAGCAGTGCTGTACACCTTCACCCATAAATAATATACCATGGTAACTGAAATCTGAACTGTTGTTGGGTGTTTAACACTAATGTAAAAACTGGTGTTTTTGCTGGGCGCAGTGGTGCCTGCCTATAATCCTAGCAGCTCCAGAGTCTGAGGCAGGAGGATTGTGAGTTCAAAACCAGCCTCAGAAATTTAGCAGGGCCCTAAATAATTTAGTAATAACCTGTCTCAAAATAAAATACAAATAGGGTTTGGAATTTGCTCGGTGGTTAAGTGGCCCTGGGTTCAATCCCTGGTATAAAAAAAAAAAAAACAAAAAATGTCAGAAACCGGGCGTGGTGGCGCACGCCTGTAATCCAAGCGACTTGGGAGGCTGAGTCAGGAGGATTGCGAATTCAAAGCCAGCTTCAGCAACTTAGCGAGGCCCTTAGCAACTCAGTGAGACCCTGTCTCTCAAATAAAATACAAAATAGGGCTGGGATGTGGCTCAGTGGCCGAGTGTCCCTGAGTTCAGTCCCTGGTTCAAAAAAAAAGAAAAAAAATGTTTTTTTTAATGAAACCATGGTAACTTTAAAAATATATATATATATGTCAGAATATATTTTTTGTATATTATATAAGAATATATATTATATATGTCAGAATATATGTATGTCAGAATTATACAAAGCAAGGACTGTCTGTATTTAAAAATTATTCTCCTTTTCTGTCCATTCCTAATCAAACAATTTAGCATTTTGACTGAGGTCTTGGTATCTTTGACCTCATAGTCTAAAGCATGATTAAGTTTTGTTGTATTAACTTTTTATGTTCATAGCTTGGTATTTTCTCTCCTCAGGCTATATTCCCAAAGCTTGGATTAGCACTGCTATGGATCTTCTCATAGATGAGTAAGTGATACTTAAAAAGTCTAATTTTAGCTCTACTTTTCAAATGCTCTGTTAGATTAAGCCTGTAAATCTTTTTTTAAAAAAAGATTGAAATAAGAAACAAAAATAGAGATAGAGGGAATCAGTGTAACAAGAGGGGGCCTGTCCGTCCCTGTCCTGTCTGTGGACTAGGAAACCTGTGTGGCAGCTCCTACTCCTCAGCTGCTTATGGGATCTAGCTGAAGCTGAGCTTATTCTAAACTGTCATTCAACCCGTTCTGTAATGTACTCCTCCATCATGTTTAATACCTGGATAATGAATGCTGTATAGAGTTGGGTTCATCTGCTTTAACTCTGTCCCCCCAATAATTTTAGAAGGTGATCCTTTCAAAATTCACTTGAAACTTAAATTGTTAAAAGTTTTTCTGAGGGCTGGGGATATAGCTCAGTTGGTTGAGTGCCTGCCTTGCAAGCACAAGGCCCTGTGTTCAATCCCCAGCACCGCCCAAAAAAAGAGAAAAGAAAAAAAGAAAAGAAAAAGTTTTTCTGAGAGGAAAAACCATTGTATATATTTTTGAAAACATATTATTTCCATAGCTTAAAATTCCAGAAGGTAAATAAGCTAGGCATGGTGGCACACATCTGTAATCCCAGAGACTTGGGAGGCTGAGACAGGAGGATCACAAGTTTGAGGCCCGCCTCAGCAATTTAGTGAGACCCTAAGCAATCCTGTCCCAAAATAAAAAATAAACAAGGGGCTAGGGAGGTAGCTCAGTGGTAAAGTACCCCTGGGTTCATCCCCCAAAACCAAAAAAGAAGAAAAGGAAAAATTCCAGAAGGTATAAAAGAGTGTATAAGTGGAAAAGCACCCAGTTCGTCTTCCTATTGGGAATCTATTTTCTTTTTCTTTCCTTTTTTTTTTTTTTTTTTTTTAAAGGATAGGTAACTTCTACTAAATCAAAATGGACTTTTTGAGTTGCATGAACTCACTCTCTCTTCAACAGTCATTCATTCTAGGTATTTTGTACATACCAGTGCTATGGTATTATGCTTATGTCACCTATGAGGTGATCAAAATTGAGCAAGGTGGCAATCAGCTGGCAGCACTAGGGTGTATTATTTCACTTATCCCTATATGTTTTGCATAAAGATAAAGGTTTAATCTATATTTGCAAATAAATGTGCATCCCTCATTGTCTATTCTTTCAATTATTATTTATTCCCCTCTTAGAGTTTTTGTGTCATATGTGTGATTCACTAATGTCAGTTTTAGGGAGTTGGGTATATTGACATATGGATATTTAAGAAATATTAGAGTTGTTAAATCTGTAGACATACTGCCCCCTGGTTTGAACCCAGTGGTGCTCTACCACTGAGATACATCCCCAGCCTTTTGTATTTTTTATTTTGAGACAGGATTTCACTAAATTGCTGTGGTTGGCCTTGAACCTGCAATCTTTCTGCCACAGACTCCTAAATAGCTAGAATTATAGACATGTGCCACCATACCTGGCTGACCTAAATTTTAAACTGGGTCAAATGAAAGATAAAAATAATTATATTTTATTAATTATAAATAATAATACTTTTATCCCTTCACTCAAAAATGCTTTGAGTGCCTGGCCTTATATCTGTCATTCATGTATGTCAGATCCTTGGTAAATGCTTACTTAGAAGTTAAACATAACTCCATCTTTTATTGTTGCCCCCTAGCCCCACCCGTTGGCCCCAGCAAATGTTAAGCACTTATGTTGGGCACTACTCATATAAACTGTTTTAAATCTTGTACTAGCCCTAAGAGGTAGAATGAAGTCTGCCACTGTTACATGTTTGAGGGAAATGAAGTAGGATAGGTGAAGTGATTTACCTAATCACAGCACTATAAATGGCAATTAGAGATTCAAATTCTGGTTTTCATAATTGCTAGTTGTGTGATCATAGTATTATGATTTTGCTAATTGATTGATTCAAGGTTTTGGAAAGATGTCAACTTTTAGTTTTATTTAAGTTTCTTTTTTTGGGGTACTGGGTTTTGAACTCAGGGGTACTCAACCACTGAGCCACATTCCCAGCCCTATTTTGTATTTTATTTAGAGACAGGGTCTTGCTGAGTTGCTTAGCACTTGCTATTGCTGAGGCTGGCTTTGAACTCAAGATCCTCTTGCCTCAGCCTCCCCAGCTGCTGGGATTACAGATGTGTGTTCCACCACATCCAGCTATTTAACATTCTAACAAAGTTTCTTATATTGCTTAAAGAGTAGAGATCAATTATTAGTAGCATGTGCTTTTAATGACTGTGGAACTGTTTATAGGGTATGTAGATCTAGCTGAAATCTGGTCCAGGAGAGGTCCAGTCATGCTTAATGGTTTTTAAATATTAAACTACAAAGCAACAATAACAAACTTTGACCCAGCCTGAGTAATTAAGCTTACAGGCTTGTCTCGTCTTTCTCTACAGTAAATAACAGTGAAGATTTGGAACACAAGGAACCATAGGGCCAGTTTAGGCCTACACTTTCCCCAAGGTTCCCTTATGTATCTGCTAAAGAAGGTAGTAGGGAAAGAATCTAGAAGGGTAAAAGGGCAGAGGACTCTTTCAGCATTATTATTTAGAAATAGGTTTGTTTTTCATTGTGGAGTCCTAAGTCTGTTAAAAGCTTAGAGTGCATTTTTCCCATGGGATTATATAGTACCTCTGCTTCTCCTAGGCAGTTTCATAGGCCTCTTGACACCTTAAGTGGCCTCTTGAGCCTCCCCTTACTCTACCATGTCTGGCTATGTGGTGTCTTCCTCCTGACGACTTGGTACATCTCATGGATACTATTCAAAATCTATGCCACAGAGGTTAGTATTGAATTTTTTGTTAATACTGTTGTATTAAAATTTTGAGTGTACCGGTTGATTTTTATTAGAGCTCTGATCAGCATCTATGGCCAAAGCCATTTCAGTAATTTGGTTTTTTATTAGGGGCAAATCATTTATAACCATTTTTTACTTTATATATTTTTTTTTCATGTGGAATTAGTATGGGTATTCACTTAATTTTTAGATATTAAACTGAAGAGTACTTAGTGTGCATTTATTTGCAGTCTTATTCTCTTCTGGAGGCTTTCATTTTAGTGTCAAATACATATTAAATGGGCCTGACTTTTAAATTTTATAGACTGTTGATATGGATACTCTGCTTTTTGAACGAAAGTATTGAAATTTATACTGAAGAAGTGATTTTGAAAATCGAGGTGATTTGGGTAATTTCCACCAAAATCTATTTTAATTTGAGAATTACATTGTTTTTATCATTCAAGGGTTTTTGTTTTTTTGTTTTGGTACTGGGTATTGAGCCCAGGGCACTTTTTATCTCTGGGCTACTTCCTTAGTCCTTTTTTGTTTTTTTGAGACAGGGTCTCACTAAGTTGCTGAGACTAACTTTAAACTTTCCTCTTGCTTCCCAAGTCACCGGGATTATAGGTGTGCACCACCATGCCTGGACTCATCCAAGTTTTTGTCTTAGACAATGAATGTTTCTATTTCATTTTACCATCTTTGTAGGTTTCAGCGAGAATCCTTTTTTTTTCTTTTTTTCTTTTTTTTGGTACAGAGTACCAAACTTGGGGGCACTTGACCACTGAGACATACCCCTAACTCTGTTTTGTATTTTATTCAAAGACAGGGTCTCACTGAGTTGCTTTAAGGACCTTGCTTTTGCTGAGGCTGGCTTTGAACTTGCCATCCTCCTGCTTCAACCTCCTGAGCCACTGGGGTTATAGGTGTACGCCACCGGGCCCAGCCTGAGAGAATCTTTGTTTCTAAAATTTGTTTCTATTATTAGAAGTCAGAGTCTAATAAAACTGGGACAGTACATTTTCTAATAGTTTGTTAGGGTTTATGTAACTGTAATGTAACCTGTTTTTGTGAAGAGATGTTAATTTGGCTGTATTGTTCCTTGTAAAATTTCAGTTAGTGCTTATTAATTGAATATAACGAGGTCATGAAAATGATCATTTTTGTATTCTTTATATTTGACTGTATTTGGTAGGCTCATGTGTTCCCTGTTCAGCTACCATTTGCGGAAGAGTCTGATGAATGCCTCCCGAAAGTTTTAAACAGCAATCCCCCACTCATCATAAAGGTACCTGAACTTGCTTTTTGTATCTTTACACAGCCATCACTACCATCTCTAACTTACCTTGCAGAATAGACTAGTGTTTAGCACATTTAGGCATTTGTGTGTGTGTGTGTGTATATATATATATATGCATATTTTATACATATATATACATATATAAATATATATATATGTATATATATATATTTTTTTAGGGCCTAGACTATTTTAGTACTTTTTTAAAGACTAGGTCTCACTGTGTTGCCTAGGCTGGTCTTGGACTCCTGAGTTCAAGTGATCCTCCTACTTCAGCCACCCAAGTAACTGGGACTACAGGTGCATGTGCCATTTAGGCTAACTAATTCTGTATTCAGAAAAGATATAAAAATATTTCCAAGTGTAAAATACAACAGTATCCAATTATATGCCTCAGTTTTTCACAGACTGTTCATGGTAGCAAAGTGTTTTTTAAATCATTAGATCAAGAGGTATTTTTACTCACGTAGTATTTGTTGACTTTTATGATCAAAGGTAGTGTTTGGTAGTAGTTTATAGACATTTATTGAACTCTTTAAATATGAATAACTGATAATGATCATAAAAGAAAAAATTATTTTTGGTACTGGGAATTGAATCCAGGGACGATTTACCACTGAACTTCATTCCCAGTTCTTTTTTATTTTTATTTTGAGATAGGATCTTGCTAAGTTGCTAAGGGCTTTGCTGTATTGTTGAGGCTGGCCTTGAACTTCTGACACTCCTGCCTCAAGCTCCTGAGTTACTGGGATTATAGACAGACATGTGCCACCTCGCCCAGCTTCTAAAGCAAATTGTAATAAAAAAAGTTTAAAGAAGTTGGAGTAAGTTTACAAATCAAGCTAAATGAACATAAATTGTTTTGATTTAAACTATAATTTAAAAATTTAAAATAGATCTACAATATGTACCATTCTGTTAAAAAAAATCACAGTATTTTAAAAAGAATTAAATGAAGGGCTGAGGATGTAGCTTAGTGACAGAGCACTTGCCCAGCATGTGCTAGGTCCTGGGTTGGATCCATAGTACTGCAACAACAAAACAAACGAAAAAACGTAAAATAGTTAGAACCCAGAATCTTGAACACAATCTAGAGAAATCACAAACAAATAAGTAACTGCACTACTGGGACTCTATTGGCCTTTAAATATCAATTATGACTAATTTATTAGACAAACTTAAAAATATCAGTTACTTATCTGGTTGCTTACCCAATTTTTATTTAGTGGGCAGGGGTTGTAGTCACTGTTAGTTGCTAGAGGTTAAGACATAGCACAGCTTAGTGGGAAGGGCACTAAATCTACTGTGGCAAGTGCAGTGGGACCAGTTACACTGCTTGGAACCAAACTAGAAAATTTCACAGAACGGGTGATATTTTGAAGGATGAATTGAGGCCTGCCAGGGGAGGAAAAAATGAAAAAGTTCAGTTAAAAAGCAACAGATATGTGTCTACTGTGTTTTAGGCACTACCTTTGGATGTGGTGGCATTACAGACATTCTCCTTGTTCATGTGGGCCTCAGAGTTTGGTGGGTGGAAGAAGTAAATAGGCATTTACAATACAGTATGTTAAGTGCCATAATTAGGAGCTGTATGAGTGTGTTTATGTGAAGGAGGCCAAGGAAAGTTTGAGGAGGAAGTGATGTTTATGTTTCCCACCACAGAGGGAGGAAAGAGCAGAATTCTGTAGTTCTTTTATATACCTGGAGCCTATAGTGGGTTGTGAGGATAGAGGAAGGAAAGTTTTGAAAGTCTGGAAAGGAAAGTTATGGTTCTGAAATATTATTTCTTTCATGAAAAAGTCCATTTGATTTCCCCTTGGATATATGATGAGCCCAGTTCAAAAATAAGGTTTTATGTAGAGGTTAAGAAATTAAATAATGTGTATTTTTTTTCCTTTTAGTATTTAGCCTTGCAGGACCTGATGTTACTTTCTCAATATTCTCCTTCTCGAAGACAAGAAGTTTTTAGCCTTAGCCAACCAGGTATTGCTAAAAGTAATAGACCTGATTAGGTGTGTGTGTGCAGAAAGTGCTCCACTGCAAGTTTTGGGTGAGAGAGGTGTGTTTAATAAAATACCACACATCAGTGAGCCCCTTAAACAAAGTGTTGACTTGAATCTTAAACAGCTGAAGTGTTTGCATTGCTGTGGGTAGAATTTATGTCACTTGTGAAAGTATTTATTTTCAAACTTTTATTTCCTTCAGCTCCCATAATACCTTAACCACAAGAAATAATGCAATGAGTTGACAGTTTTTAGAGCAGAAAGGTGCAACTTAAGAATAAAAATTGTAGGCTGCAAGGGGTCTTATAAATCAGGTGATCTAATCCTTATGTGGGAAATGTAAATATTAGAGTGAGGGGCTTAAATTGGAATAAGAATTCTGTTATTTGACTTCAAGTACAGTTTTCTCCTGCTAATCGCCTCCTCTGCTTTCCTTTAAAAGAAAACAAAAGCAAAACAAGAAGTAGGCATGTCATCCCAACTACTTTGGAGCTGAGGCAGGAGGACCCAAAGTTTGAGGCCAGCCTGAGCAACTTAGCAAGACCCCGTCTCAAAGGAAAGTTAAAAAGGATGGGGATGTAGCTTAGTACTTATCTATCATGTGCAAGTCCATGAGTTTATTCCCCAAGATGGAAAAAAAAAGTAGGAAGAATTAGATTTGATGGCCCAAGGATGCTCTTGGCAGCCTTGCTAAACTTCTTTACCGTTACTTGCCAAGCTATTCAAGATTGCAACTTTGCCAGGGCTCCACCTTATTCCTAAAGGAAACAGTTCAGCCCCAACCTCCAGTGGGGAACAGACCATGGGTAGCTTTTCATCTTCTTTCTAATTAGTTTGTCATTATTTTGCCAAACTGAGCCGATTCCCAGATTGTAATGGACCTACTAGTTAAATGTGATATAGAAATGAAATCTAATTACATAACAATTTAATTGACTGGAGCCATTCTTTTAGTTGTAAGAAACCCAGAGCTTTATACTGTGGAAAATTAACTATAAAAATACTTTTCTATCTGGCCTAGGTTAATTTAGGAATTCTTTGTATATTATTTTCCAGAGATTCAAGTAAAGTCTAACAGGGTAGCATGTCTTCTGTCAGAGAACTTGCATTGTAGGGCATATATTTAAAATTTAACTGGATTATTACACAGTTCCTAGTGGTTCTGAGTTTAGCGGTACATAATGTCCTACCATAGTATGGATGGACTATTTGTGTGTTTGTTTGCAGGTTAAGTGGTATTCCTCTTGAGTTGTAAAAGGGGGAGATGTTTAAGGAGGGATGTTTAATTGAAGAGGGAATGATTGGCACACAAGATGGGCAAAACAGTTTTCAGAGACGCATGTTCTCAGCATAAGAAAGCATATTTGATTTTTACATGATAACTCTAGGAGATAAGGTCTTAGAAAATGAAGATGAGGAAGAGTAAGGGAATTTTTGAAGGAGTGGAGTTTACTGGTTTAAGTAAAATAGTAAGACAGATATGTGAATTCTCCAAGTTTAAAGTTTAATCATTATCAAATAATGAGTGATTCCTGGAGATGTTATAACCAATATTGCTATTATATACAGTAATCTCCCCTTGTCTGCAGCATATATTCCAAGACTCCCAGTGGATGTCAGAAACTGGATAGTACCAAACCCTATATACCTTGTTTTTTCCAGTATATGCATACCTATGATAGAGTTTATAAATTAGGTGCAGTAATGGATTAACAAGAAGAAGGAGGAAAATAAAACAGTTATTATAATATACCATAACAAAATTACCAGTATCACTACTCTTATGCCATGGGGCCATTATTATGTAGAATAAGGGATAGTCAGATATTAGTACTTCAGTACCATGTCAGTCAATCTGATAACTGAGGACAGCTTCTAAGTTACCAGGTAGGTAGTGCATAAAGCATGAATATTTGGGATGAAGGGATGACTCATGTCCTGGTGGTTGGTGGCCTAGAAGGTATTAGATTTCATCGTGTACCTCATTATGGCACACAATGTAAAACCTTTGAATTATTTATTTCTGAAATTTGCACTTGGTATTTTTGGACCATGGTTGACCTTTGATGGGCAACTAAAATTAGATGGAAAGTGAAACTGAGGGTAAGGAGGTACTACTGTAAAAGGAAATGTAAGGAGAAACAGTGAAACAGACATGCAGTGTAGAGGTCTTTGGGTTTATTTCATTGGACTGGTCTTCATTGTCCTAGTTCATTTTCCAAAGTCTTAGCGTGTTCAGTGTTGCTAGTGAAGTAATCCTGGTTTTTCTTAATCAAACCATGATCTAAATTTTGATTTTATTTTAGCAAACAATTTGAGACCTTTTCAATGGTAAAAATAGCAAACTTTTCCTTAGAGGCTTTTGGGAAAATTGATTTATCCAAAGACTTATAGAACATATATGTATTAGATGGTATGGCAATACATAGTAGCTTAACTAAGAAAAATGGGCATGGTGCAACATTAATGTAACATTCTTATTGATTCTCCCACCCCTGACTTTTAGAGGAAAATATTAGATTATTTACATCTTAAGAGCTGTTTTTTGGCCTCCTAGGTGGACACCCCCATAACTGGGCAGCCATTTCAAGAGAGTGTTTGAATCTTTTAAATGATATGACTCAGAAACTGGTTCTCTGCCAAGAAGCTGCTGCTACAAATGGGAGATTATCTTCTTCATACCCAGTGGAACCTAAGAAATTGAGTTCTCCAGGTAATTTTGAGTACCACTAAGATAGGGAAAAGCATTTACATTTTATTTCCTAAGAAAGATGATAATAGTTAATTTAAGGATACTTACATGAGTGTGATGTGTTTATTTTTAGGGAAAATTGATCCAACATTTGGGCAATTATATTAAACCAAGAAAATTGTTGCCTGAAAAACATTTAAGTCCAAAACACCAAGTCATGGCACACCAAAAATATATAAATTTTTCATTTGTTTATTAGTTAAGTTCAATGTGGTAGTAATGTTTAAAAGACTAATAAAATAATGGTCATTAAATAAAAGACAAGTATAAAGTCAGGTGAATCTCTATAGATAATACTGAATGCTGTTTTAGTTGTACTATCCGAGGGACAAGAAGTTGCTGATCTAGAGAACAACTGAAATGATTGATTGGGAGAGGGGCATCACACTTTTTATTGTTTTGAGATAGCCTAATATGGTGTTAGTACCCCTTCCATTTCAAAGATAACAACTGAGAGGAAGAAGTGTTCTCCACAGGTGGAGGAACCTGTGATTTCACCAAATCCCTTAAGTAGAAAATGTCCAAGAATGTAAGACTGATGAAAGGAATGAATGTTTGCAGCTAGGTACTTAATGAAAGCAGGTGAGCCTGTCTGGGTGAGGACAGTGGTCAACCTTATAGCACCGGCTTCATCTCAAGTGGAGGCTGAGGGTCAAGTGCCTTGTTCCCATGTGGGGATTTGGATAGTATCTGCACTTTCTGATCTTCTCTACCACTGAACTACATCCCCAGCCCTTTTAATTTTATTTTTGAGATAGGATCTCACCAAGTTGCCAAGGCTGGCCTTGAACTTGTGATCTTTCTGCCTCGGTCCCCTGAGGTGCTGTAGACTTGTATTTTAAAGAAACATCTGAAAACTAAAAAAAGAATTTAGTTGAAAATTTTCACTTTTTAAATGTTGGCACTAATCTTTATATGTACACACCATTGTATGAAGCAAAACAAACTCATCTGTTTTTGAAGTCATTGGAGGGGTCCTGGCTTAAAAACAAATAGATGACACGTGAAAAATAATTTAAATAAGATCACGTATGTCAGATTTTAAAAGATTCCAGAATGTTTCAGATGTTACCATCTCTCACATATTCAACAAATACTTACTTGTTTCATTTATCAACTAATACTGAATGCTTTCTATATATTAAGCAATGTGTTAGAAGCCAGATTCTCAGAGATGAAAAAAAGTCTTGGAACTAGCTTTTTTAGGGGAAGGAATGAAAACAGTGTCAAGACAGTATAACTACTAGAAGGAAATGTGTCAAAAAAGTCTGAGTGGGTAAGACGATATTTGATAACAAAAGGAGGTCTTTTAAGCTACCAAAATTTGTTTTTAAATAGGATTTTGGATATGATTCCATTGGGATATGGCGACACTTAGAGAATTTTGAATAGGCTGGTTCTATCAAATGAGTATGTTAGAAATCCTGGATTGGGTGGATCATGGGTCTACTTAAATAGTGGAACACTCATTATTTTATTTTATTTAAAAATTTTTTTAATTGTCAGTGAACCTTTTATTTTTTTTTATTTATATGTGGTGCTGAGAATTGAACCCAGTGCCTCACACATGCTAGGCAAGTGCTCTACCACTGAGCTACAACCCCAGTCCCATTCATTATTTTAAATTGTTGTTACATTCTATTAATCAGCCACTGTTGGCCTCTAATTTTGAGGAATAATTTCAAGACTTTTAAAAACCTCAGTTTTAATGTTTAGAGTGATTTCTTCAAAGATTTCTAATTTCCACTAACCCTTAAAAAGTCTTGTAATGAGTCGGGCGTGGTGGCGCACGCCTGTAATCCCAGCACCTCGGAGGCCGGGGCAGGAGGATCGCGAGTTCAAAGCCAGCCTCAGCAACTGAGCGAGGCCCTAAGCAACTCAGTGAGACCCTGTCTCTAAATAAAATACAGAATAGGGCTGGAGATGTGGCTCAGTGGCCGAGTGCCCCTGAGTTCAATTCCTAGTACCAAAAAAAAAAAAAAGTCCTGTAATGAAAATTTGGTACTTTAATTTCTTATTGTGGTTTTACTAAGAAGATAAAATAGTGCAGTTTGTCTTTGTGCCTGGTGCTAAAGTGTCAGGAAATGTTTCTTTGTTTGTACAGACTTCATAACTAAATTGGTGGAGATATAAGATGGTTTTTAAAGAAACCATTTACAGGTGAGATTTATAGGGTCAGATTAATAGATATCCTGGGCAAAGTAATCTTTGGAATGACTTTGGTTAATTTGAAAGAATTTGGGAAAAATGGGAAAAGTTAACACTTTTTTCCTGTACATTTTCCCAGGGTAGATTCAGTATGTTTAGCTAAGAAACAGTTACAGTAGGAACCTACAGTAAAAGTGGATAAATTCTAATGCAGTAATTAAAGTTGTCATTTAAAAATGTGAATTGATGAATTCATTCCAAACAGCTTAGAGTTAGAGATATTGACCTTGATTGAAGGTAAGCATCTTTTTGGAGGGGAATAAAACAAAAGCTACACCAATCTAACAGAAAAAAGATATATAAAGCTCTTTGAGTGGTCATTGAACTGCAGAAGTAAAACCTGAACCTTGGTAATATAAACCTTAAAGGAAACAGTCTGTGAGCCTTGGGTAAATGGGTTAAACAGAAAATTGAGATGCATAAAATTTGGGGACTTTCATGGTAGCCTGCTTGGATCAAGTTGACTCCTCAGCTCTGGGTCTCTTCTTTTATAGAAGAAACTACTTTTCAGACACCAAAATCTTGTCAGATACCTCGATCTTCAGTGCCACCGTTAATTAAAACATCACTGTTTTCCTCAAAATTATCTACACCTGATGTTTCAAGTCCCTTTGGGACCCCATTTGGCTCTAGTGTGATGAATCGAATGGCTGGAATTTTTGATGTAAACACTTGCTATGGCTCACCACAAAGTACTCAGTTGATAAGAAGGGGGCCAAGATTATGGACTTCTTCTGGTGAGTACTATTTGTTTTCTAAAATTTGAATTTCATAGTTGCAGAGGATCAAACGCCTAAGTTCTTACTTTTTTTTAAAAAATAGATCAGCAAATATCTGAATTTTCTAATCCTTCTATGGAGAACATGGGCACTTCTATGAGTGCTGAGGGTAAGACAGTGAGACAGCCCAATGTGATTTATTCATGGATTCAGAATAAACGTGAACAGGTAAGATGATATCATTATAAGATTTATATTTACATATAACCTTGAGAGCATTCAGGATCTCACATGAGCAGGCTGTCAGGAATAAATAGGTTTTATTTTGTGGTTTGTGTTTGTTTTGTTTTTGATGCTTTGTGTATCAGGTTGGGCCATAAGAAATTGCCAGTATTTGACTGGTCTTGAGTTAGACAAATTGCAATTTCATATGGCTTGATCTAATACAATGCCTTTCATGAGTGAATTCTTCCACTTAAAAAATATTTGAGTTCTTGATAAGTGTAGGGTGCCACCTTAGGCACTGGGAACAACAGTGAGTTCTTGTCTACATCCGAGTGAGGGGAAATAGATGAGCATGCACACATATTATATTTAATTGAATCAATGTAAGACATACTTTAGGTACTATTAAATTTTAACGCTGCCTTAAACTGACATGCTATTAACCATAAGATATATCCTGATATCATGTTCAGGATATGAAAAATACTCTTAAAGAGGATGAAATTTGATATGTCTTAAGTCTTACATTGAAAAATAGTATTGGTAAGGGAAATAGAGTACCTAAGTGAGGAAGTGCCAGTTTATGTGGATTGACCAGGGAAGTCTCAATGGAAAGGCCTCTTGATCAGAGGCCTTAAAGAAGGGAAGAAGGGAGGAGACAACAAAATGCAAAGACCCTGAGTGGGGAGTGTGCTTGTCTTATGTGAGGAACAGTGTGGACACCAATGTGACTGGAGCACCCTGAGTGAAGTGGAAGGGTAGGTGGGTGATGAGGCAAAAGAGGTAGCAGGTACCAGAGTTTATTGGGCCATTAGCCTGTTGTAAAGACTGGCTTTTTTCTTTGAGTGAGATGAAAAGCCACCATACACTTCTTTTCCCACGAGAATGATATAACAACATTTTGAAAGTGCTACTTTAGTGGTTGAGTTGGAACTAGATTCCTGGAGTCTAGATGCTCAAACCTGGGCAGGAGTGGAAGCAGAGAGACCATGTTAAAGCTGCTGCATAGTCTAGTGGGGGATGGTGGTGTCTGTGACCAGAGTGGTTGTGGTAGGGACTGTAAGTTTGGGTATGTATTTTCAGGTAGCTGTTACAGGATTTGCTTATAATTTGCTGGTGTTATATAAGAGAAAGCATTGATGTTGACTAAGGCTTTTGGATTGAGGAGCTAGAATAATATAGTAGGAATTTATTAAGGCAATTTACTGATTATTCTGGAGGAGATTTGATAGAGGTGAGATGGGGAAATGAATTTGATTTTGGATTTGGCAACTTGAGATACCTGTTTGACAACCAAATGAAAATATTAAGATAATAGATGTATAGCTATACATTTGGAATAGATGTATAGCTATATTAAGATAATAGATGTAATAGATGTATAGCTATACATTTGGAAATCATCAGAGTATAGACAGTATTCAAAGCCGAAAAACTCAGTGCAAACTCTTGAATGTAAATACAGAAGAAAAGAGATCTAAGAGCTGGGCCCTCCCATGACTGACATTCTAAGAGATGAGGAGGAATAGCAGAGGACACTGAGGAGTGGTCATTGAGTTGAACAGAGAACTGGGGAGTGTTTTGAGAAGGAGGGAGCATCAGATGCAGCTGCTAGATGAGGCTCGAAGTGCAGAGATCATCCAGGTGTGTGTGTAGTGGGGTGGGAGGTGTATGCTTATTTAATCCCAGCAACTCAGGAGGCTGAGGCAGGAGGATAACAAGTTTGAGGAGGCCATCCTCAACAACTTGGCAAGACTCTGACTCAAAAAATAGAAAGGACTAGGGATGTAGCTCAGTGGTAAAGTGCCCCTGGTTCAATTCCCACTACCAAAAAAAAAAAAGAAAAGAAATTTGCAGATCACTGGGTCCTTGACAAGAGCCACTGGGTGGAGTAGAGCAGGCCACAGCTAAGAAAGCCTGATTGGCATGGGTTCAGGAGGGCTTGGGAGAGGAATTGAAGACTGTCAGAAAAGCAGAAAAACTCCTGTCAAGGAGTTTTACTGTAAATTCAGCAGAGTAATGGGGCAATAATAGGTTTTTGTTTATAAGATGGAGAAATTATAACATGTTTACTGATGGAATGATTGATTAGTAGAAAATAATGTAAAACAAGTCATAAACCTCAGGCTCCCATGTGGCTCTATATGCTGTAAGTACTACCATGTCATTTTTAAGTCAGTTGTGTTAGCTTTCAACCTGATAGGAAGAAAATTTTGTTTCCTGAAAATGTCACCTAGTTGAAAACCACTTCGCGTCTTAAGATTCCTTTTTTATTTTCTCTAGGGGACATGTGCTTTTTTCATGTTTAAGAGGTTAAGTGGCAGGACAGTTTCAGAGAATTGAGAAGGAATTTGGTCTTAGAAAATATCACCAGAACAATCCAGAATTCTTTTATGACAGGGCTCTTAATTAGGTGTTAAATATATGTACATGGGAACACAGTACAAGTAGGTTAGATGGCCCATCTTGGTTATCCAGTTTATAGTACAGAGGTATTTACTTACATAGTTTATTGTAAATTTTCTTGTTCTTTCTATGCAAGTTGTGAGGTATTTCTGTATTTTCATTTAGGTTAATGTCAGGAGGAACTTGGAAATGTGTAATATATATGAGTAGAATTAAAAATGTAAATGTGTTGATTTTTCCTTTTTTCCAACTCAGATTAAGAATTTCTTGTCAAGGCGGGTGCTGATAATGTATTTTTTCAGTAAGGTAAGAATATGAAATTATAGCCTTGAGAATGGGGGGAGAGGAAATGAAATAGAAAGTGAAGTAGCAGATAAGATCTGACTTATAAATATTTTATAATTTAATTCTGGCAAGCCATGCAGCCTTGCATAGCACTTCACTGAGCCTCCATTTGAACAGTAGTCACCCTACATACACATCTTACTCAGTGGCTTCCAGAGGCTGGACTTACTGTAGTTGGCCTCCTGACAGTCTTGGCTGCGGGCAGCTTTGTGCTGTTATATAACATTGACCCCTTCCTGCTACTTGTATCTTCACAAAGTGAGCAACTCATGGCTTCCTGATGCTTCATGGCTTCATTTTCCTGCCAATATCTCTGTGACCAACTTGATGTTCAAAGGAGATGACGGAGTTAGATGACCAATGTAAAATCTGATGGATAAAAAGTTGTATTCAGACCACAAACAAAAGAACTTTCCTACTTGCCAGTATGATGTTGCAGCTGCCTGGCAGAGTGACTCTCAGTCACAGAAGCTGACAGCTCACTTCTGTTCACTTGACTATAGCTGTCCTATGGTCAGTCCTTTGATGAGCAAAGCTTTGCCCATATGTTAGAAAAAAAATTGGTTTTAGTTTTTTATTTAAATTTTTTTCAGTTGTAGATGGACATAGTACCTTTATTTATTTATTTTTATTTGGTGCTGAGGATTGAACCCAGTGCTTCACATATGCTAGGCAAGCACTCTGCCACTGAGCTACAACTAACTGCAGCCCTTAGTTTTAGTTTTTAAATCTAACTTGTGTAGACATTGCCTTATCAAATGGGTTCATATTGCACTCATTCAATTAATGCATTTAAGGGAAGGTTTGCATTGGTATCCATTATTCATTTTTACTTGTTTATTTTTATTCTTTGGAGTCATCCTCTGATCTCTTTCCAAAGAGAGCAACCCTGATAGAATATAGACACACCTTAGAGTAATTTCAAAGTGTGTGTGTGGATGGGGGGGTGCAGATCTGGAGATTAAACCGAGGGCTGCTCTACTACTGAGCTATATCCTCAGTTCTTTTTAAAATTTTAAAATTTTGATACAGTCTCTTAAGTTGCTGAGACTGGCCTCAAATTGTGATCCTTCTGCCTCAGCCACCTGAGACACTGGGATAATAGGTGTCTGCCCCTGCACCTAGCTCAAGTTCTTGAAACTGCCTTTTCAATAGTGGAAGGGAAGATTAATTCAACTAATAATTACCTCTGCCAAAATATCAGCTTCCTTGGGCTCTCCGTTAGAGAAAGCTGTCTTGTCTTTCACCAGGAAGATGATGGGTGTCTGAGTTTTTGCCTCAGTGCTTGGTGTCAGAAGGAGGGGAGGAAAACTCCCCTTGAGTGTCTTTTGTGTATGTGTGCTCTTTCACTTAAGTCCTTTCATTTCAATTCTAACAGTCTTCCTGTAAGATAGGTCTTCCTGTCCTTAAGGAAAACTGAGACTCAGAGGGGTCCAGCATCTAGCCTGAGGCATATAGCGAGTGTTGGCCCTAACCAAAATCTCCTTTTCTCTTGGGAGTGAATGCCTGCTTTGATTCCAATTTTGCAAGTGGATTTATTGTATGATAGGAAGTTATAGATGCTGTTGTTTGATGTTGAGAAATGTAGCTTAATAGCTTGTTACGTTGTACTTAACGGTCTTCATTGGGCACATAAGCAAAGCCAGGATTTGTTTAAGTGGGGCACTTGTTGCTCCACAGTATCTTACCCTGGTGTTTTAAAGAAGATGGAGTGATTTTTCTTTGGAGTGAAGTTGAAAGTATACAATTTAAGAGAGGTAATATGTATTTAAATAGATCTTATGTTTTTTTTTTTTTTTTTTTTTTTTAACTGGGGATTGAACCCAGGGGCACTCCACCACTGAGCCATATCCCCAAGCCTTATTTTGTATTTTATTTAGAGACAGGGTCTCACTGAGTTGCTTAGGGCCTCACTAAGTTGCTGAGGCTGGCTTTGAACTTGCGATTCTCCTGCCTCAGCCTCCCAAATGCTGGGATTACAGGCGTGCACCACAGCGCCCGGCTTAAATAGATCTTATGTTTTAAAAAGAGCTTTTGTAACTCTTTTCTTACTGATCTCTGTATTCATCCTCTGAGGTGGGTTCAACACACATGACTTATTTTAAATAAGAAACTGAGGCACATGGACATTTAGAGACTTGGGAAGGGTCCCATAAGAAGTTGGTGGTAGAATGCATTTTTTGTAGTTAAATTATATTGTATAAGAACTTATTTCAGATTTTAATTCTTAGTAGTCTGTCCTATTGGTAAAATGACATTGTTTTTGCCCATGAGAAATCATTTTAAATTTTTTTTTTTTTTTTTGGTAGCATCCAGAGGCCTCAATTCAGGCTGTTTTTGCAGATGCCCAAATGCATATTTGGGCATTAGAAGGTAAGTAATCTGTAGCTGTGATTTGAATTATCTGTCAACAAATATTGAAGTATAATCTATGAAAAGTCATTTCTGGACTCTGATCTCAATCATTACATTTTCAGGTGCATTTTTGGCATTTTTCTATCTTTGTTTTATGTAGATCACTTTTCTTCGATATTAAAGTTGTTTTGTTTTGTTTGTACTGCTGGGGATTGAACCCAGGGCCTTGTGCATGATAGGCAAGCTCTGCCACTGAGCTATAGCCCAGTCCTAGATGTATTTTGATTTGGACAAAAAGTTTTCTCGTACATAAGCAGAGAAATTGAGTCTGGGATTCATTCATATCTTTCTGTACCTCTAAATATATAACCAATAGATTATTTTTAATTTATGTTAACATGTTAAATATAAAAACTTAATTGTTGTTGGGTTTTTTTTTTTTTTTTGGTATTGGGGATTGAACCCAGGGGCACTTCACCGCTGAGCCACATCCCCAGCCCTCTTTTGTATTTTATTTAGAGACGGGGTCTCACTGAGTTGCTTAGGGCCTTGCTAAGTTGCTGAGGCTGGCTTTGAACTTAAGATTCTCCTGCCTCAGACTCCCAAGTGCTGGGATTACAGGCGTGCGCCACTGTGCCCGGCTATGAAAACTTAATTGTTAAAGAATTGCTTCTTGTCAAGTACCAGCATACACACCTGTGATCCCAGCTATTTGGGATGGAGGGATAGGAAGATTACAAATTTAAGGTCAACCTGGGCAATTTAGCAAGACTCTGTCTCAAAATAAAAGGAAAGGAAGAGGAGTGGAGTGGAGGGGAGGGGAGGGGAAACTAGGGATGTAGCTCAGTGGTAGAGAGCTTGACCAGCATACACAAAGTCCCCCTACTGGGGATTAATCCCATAAGGACTGTTTCTTTCCATCTTATAGATGTTACCTTATTACGTTCTCAATGCTTAAGTGACTCTGAGAGAGGCCTTTCTGACCATTATATCAGATGTATCCTTAGAGTTGTCACTGTATACTTCTTTCTTCTAAGCATTTATCACATTTCAATATATTTTATTTTAGTTTTGATCCTGGGGATTAAACTCAGGGATGCTTAACCACTGATTCATATTCTCACCCCTTTTTAATTTTATTTTACTATTATTTTTTAAAATATTTTTAGTTGTAGATGGACACAATGTTTTTATTTATTTTTATGTGGTGCTGAGGATCGAACCCAGTGCCTTGCATGTGCGAGGCAAGCACTTTACCACTGAGCTACCGTCCCAGCCCCCTATATTTTATTTTGAGACAGGTTCTTACTAAGCTGCCTTAATAAGTTGCTGAGGCTGGCTTTGATTTGTCATCCTCCTGCCTCAGCCTCCCAAGCTGCTGTGATTACAGCATGCGCCACCACGAGCTAAGAGTGTTTTATTTCTCAGCTACATCTCCAGGCCTTTTAGTTTTTTTATTTTGGTACATTGTCTTGGTAAGTTTCCCAGGCTGACCTTGAACTTGTGATCCTCCTGCCTTTAGCTTCCCAGATAGCTGGGATTATAGGCATGAACCAGGTACAACTCTATATTACTAAAAAAATTTTTTCCCTAATAGAATTAAAGCCAAAGTTTTGTCCACTTATTCATGACTAAGGCAGTTGAATACTTTTTTTTAGTGTTGATTCCCATCTTTTGGCCATTTTTTGTTGCATTGCCCCCCTTGATTTGTAGTTCTTTTTATATTTAGAATCTTAAATCTTATTTCAGATAGATGTATTGCAGATAGATTTGCCTAATTTTGATTCACTTTTAACTTTTTTCTCTTTTCCCCTTGAGGTCTGTCTCACTTGGTAGCAGCATCATTTACAGAAGATAGATTTGGAGTTGTCCAGACTACACTACCAGCTATCCTTAATACTTTGTTAACACTGCAGGAGGTAAGCAGTCTGTGTGTTGGCTATGGGGAGAGGTTAGTCTGCTTACCTCCCAGCTTTTCTGTTTATTTCTTATATACCATATCTATTGAGTAACCAAACATGTTGGAAATTAAGATAATGATATTGTTTTCACCATTAGAAAATTACAATCTAAAGTAGAACAGGAAGAGAAAACTTCTAATTGTATAAATTTTATAGAAAAAAGTATACTAAACCTATAGGACATACCTCTGATATTAAACATAATTTTAAGATATTAGAATTCTGTTCATTGATAAAAGTTTAGATCCTTATATAGCTTGTAACTACTCAAAGTGACCTGTAATTAAATAAACTCCCTACTGGCCCAGGGGCTCAAGAGCTGAGGCCAGTGTATGCCCATGTTCAAGCTGAGTGATTTGTTTTATAGGTCTTTTTTCCTGGACTTATAGAAAGGCAGAATAAAACATGTGCTTCCTGCATTCCATTAGGCTTCCTTTCCTGGGTTGGTGCTGAGTAATATACCTTTATATCTTCTTATAATATTAGTGTATCAGTATAAACACTGAGTGTTGGAGATATTTAGAAGTATTGGTTGAGAAGGATGGTATGCTTTCCGTAAGATGTGGTCTTTAACTAGGCTTGAAGGATAACAATTGGTGCATCTTTTGGTCTTGGGAAGCCATTTAAGACATGGAGAAAACATGCTTCACAGCTCCTTTCTTTGAAACTCAATTCATTTTACTCTTACAAAGTCTTACTCATTAAAACCAGTGATTTTACTTTTTTAAAGTATTATTTGTGCCCATTCTCTCAGGTATGTTATTTGAGATGTGAATGTTCACATGGATGTTGTCCAGTATTTTCCTTCTCATATTTGGCTTGTCTAACCATACAGTAGAGCAACCATGACTTGAGCATATTGTCTGTCAGTTCTCATAATGTGATCCTCATTACTGTCTTGCGAAGTAAGCAAAATGGAGGTAATTTAACTCTCTTTTACAGGTAAGGGAAACTCAGAAGTGCAGTGACTTACCTTAATCTCACATGCAAGTCTCATGGATAAAAGATCTGGGGCATGGACCTGGTCTGATTGCAGAGCATTAGCAGTATAGTAAAGCCAGAAAAAGCTGCAGATCCGTACCCTTTATTCTTCCTGAACTTACCATCTTGTCCTATCCCACCCCCTCCCCTACTACCCATAAGATTCTTTCTTGAGAGAGAGCAGTTCCTCCCCTGAAACTTTTTGAACTGTGGTCTGCAATAGGTTTATATTTGACTCAGTGTGTGTGTGTGCGTGTGTAACAGAAACAAGAATGTGTGTGTGTGTGTGTGTGTGTAACAGAAACAAGATTCCTGGCATAGTACTTCCCTTTTCTGTGTGCAGTGAATTTTAACATTTTCCTTTCTGTTTCATTGGGGGTGGGGTATGCTGATTGAAACTGACTAAATTTGATTTCACAAAGATCATACTACCCTCCCTGGAAGTTTCCTCCATCAAAATTATTGTTTTCACTCTGCCACCATCAAAATTTCTAGTTTTTCATAGTTCATTAATAGGATAGCAATCTGTTATTTGATTGTAGTCATTTATACCTTTGGGCAGAAAGGTGACAATTACAGATTTGTCAAAAAGTCAGGCTTTATTTTGAAACGGAGGAGTTGGGATGGAAACTACTTTTGAGGGGCAAAGTAGAAAGAGGCAAAGAGGCTTTTTTGGGGTATTTAGAAGAGGTCAAAGGAACAAAGAACTGGATGGTACTTAAGCAGATGGTACTTGCATCTGAGTGTTAAAGCCCTCCTTGTCTGAGGCTTGTGATGTCTGTTTTCTCATATATCACATCACAGTCAGCCTTTTGTCATACTCTTTAGTCATCAGGTTTTGTACACTGCCTCACCTGCCCCATCCTTATTGATTGTAATGAGCAATTCAGTGTTCATGTGGATAATTGTCTATACCCTGGTTGTACTGGTCTTTGATTTCCTCCTCTTCACTAATCATTAAGCCCTCTTAACCCACAGCTATCACACGGACCTCATTATCTCCTGAATGTTCCATTGCCAGAGCCTGGGACTCCAGGATTCTACCCTCTAAGCCAGAGTCCTTAAATATTTTTGTGTCTTTGGAGGTCTAGTAAAGCCATGGACTCTCAGAATAATGTTCTTAAATGCATAAAATAAAATATTTCGAATACTTTATTTATAAGTCCATTTATACTGAAATGTAATTATCAAGATCTTAAGTTTGTGATATAGTAATATGTGCTTTTTAATTGCATTAAGTAGCAAATCTGTTGCATTAAATAGCAACACTGAATTGCTCATTACAATCAATAAGGATAGGGCAGGTGAGGCAGTGTACAAAACCTGATGACTTAGGTTTTGAAGTACTAATAAAATGAATGTTATTTCAAGGTCACTATAGCAACAGTAATGTAATATAGGAAGATGTGGTGATTTCTGTTGGTCTAAGTGACAGAACTGCTAATGGTACTGTGGTTTGTTGCTTGCGTCTATAATTAAAATAGAGGCTGCATTTTAATTTAGAGCTTAGTAAAGATAAATATATAATTTTTATTCCATATTCTCAGAATTTTACCCCCAGGTCTTCAGGCGCCAGTGTGAGAGCCCTTGCTCCCAACACAGCCCTCTCATGCTCTTGCTTCTACTGTACAATTTCTTTGATCTGACCAGTTTTTCCAATTCCTTTTCTCCATGTTCTTTGTTTTCCAGCTCCCTCCTGGCTATTGTCCTTCCTTCTCCAGATCAGACCTTCTATTCTGTCTTTTTTTTAAATAATTCTTTCTATTTCCCTGGCTTTAGGTTTTTCAGCTGCACCAAATGGTAAAACTCCACCTGTATCCACCACCTCTGTTTTTTTGCCTTTGTTCAACTTTACTTTAGGCTCTTGACCCTCCTGTCCTGAATTATTACTGTGGGCTTTTGCTCCTTCTAACTCTTAACTGAGATCCTTCATTTTCTGACTCCAGCCACTCTGCCATTCTTCCCATGAGCCTCTACTTTACCGCCATGGACTGTTCAGTTTTCCCAAAAGTTTATTGTATTTTCTTAATCTAGCTTTCAACTCTGTGCATGGTGCCTTTTCTTTCCTTTTTTTGTCTAGAACATATTTTTCTCCATTAGCCTGACTTATTCCCTCTAACTCCTATCTCAGCACTTTGGAGTAGAAGCAGAGACCTCAACTGATAAGGTACCTGGTGACAGGTGTTAAATGCTTGTTGGGTGACTGCTGGATTGCTTCATTGCAGGTTAAGTGAGCAAAAGCCTGTTCTGGGGCCTGAATTGATAGCGTTTTTTGTTTTTGTTTTTGTTTTTTTGCGGTGCCAGGGATTGAACCTAGGGCTTTGTACTTGCACTTGCGAGGCTAACACTCTACCAACCAGCTATTTCCCCAGCTCTGAATTGACAGTTTTGATGTAATGGGTAGATTATAATGATCACAAATGGTCCTTTTATTTTGAGGCAGAACTGTGATGTTTTATGTTTTTGGTTTTATGTTCTTTGACCTAAAGGGATACTTGCTCTTAGTGAAGAAAGTAATTCTGAGTATCTCTGTAATTTAAGTTGTGCAATACCAGCTCCTGGGTGCTACTAGGGAACAATTGTATTGGACTGTTAGTTCTTTTGTTTTACTTCTCAGTATCAATAACATCAGCCATTCACTGTGAATCATTAAAGGTAAACTGTGAAAGGCAAGGGGAGCCTTTCACTCTTCAAACCATTCAGTGGGCTGGGAAAGGAGTGATGGATATCCTGCCGAGCCAGAGAGGTCACAGTTACTATTAGGGGCTCTTGAGTCCACACCTGGATTACTGTCATCTGAATAATTAATGTGTGTCCTAACACATCTGCACCTGTTTCTCAGAGGTTTCAGTGTGCTGTTTTGATTAGTTAAAATGCAAATTTAGGGGGGCTGGGGATATAGCTCAGTTGGTAGAGTGCTTACCTTCTAAGCGCAAGGCCCTGGGTTCAATCCCCAGCACCGCAAAAAAAAAAAAAAAAAAAATGCAAATTTATTTGAAAGCATTACTGAATGCATGATTGTTATTTCCTCCAGCAGTGATGGAGAACAACTAATATCCTGTGGAAGTTCACAATATTTTTTTATTGTCCTTAAAAAGGGTCCTAGTGAATAAAAGGTTAGAGACCAAAATGAGAGTGTATTTTTTAATTAAAATTTTTAAATTGTGATAGAATATCCTTAACATAAAATATACCATTTTCCCTATTTTTTCAGTGGATAGTTCTGTGGCATTAAGTATATTTACCACCATTCATCTTCAGTACTTCTTCATCTTCACAGTATGTCTAAATATTTTAGAAAGACTTATTCTCTTTGAAAAGTCAGTGTCATTTTGATGTAGGTCAGCCCTGTTACATTTTTTTGCCTTATCATCTGAAGGTCAAATTTTGATGTACTTGGAATATTGCAGTTTACCTTTATGCCATTCACAGATTCTTTCATCCAATAAATATTTAATTATTAATCTGTTAGCATGGGGTAAGTGTAGAATAGAAAAAGACCTGGTTCTGCCCTCTAGGAGCTTACAGTTTCTAAAACAGAGTCATACCAAGAACTAACTACAGTCGTAATGGGGCCCCAAGTGTATGGAATGTAGAATGATCAGGGAACATAACAGGTGAATCTAAGATGGTCTTGCAAGTAGGGAATAGAAGGAGGCTTTTGAGGTCATTGGTGAGTTCCTTGAGGGTGTAGGGATTAGGAAGAAAGAAAGGGCTCTTCTTCTTAAAGGCCAGAGCTTTGAGTTTGAAGGCCCACAGACTCTTGACCAGTAGTCTACAGATTAGAGTCTGTTCTTTGTTTCCCTAGAATTTAATGCTGCTTGGCCTAACATTTGTGTAGTACTCCAAAAGAAATGCTTCATAAAAATTTTTGTAACAATCCTGTGGGTTTACGACAAGTCTTATTTTGTGTGATTGAATCACTCTCAGAAAGAATACTATAGGTGTGATTTATTCAAGA
This sequence comes from Glaucomys volans, assembly GCA_020662805.1. NCBI lineage: Eukaryota > Metazoa > Chordata > Mammalia > Rodentia > Sciuridae > Glaucomys > Glaucomys volans. The sequence continues at coordinate 198,097 of JAJEJO010000524.1, read as the reverse complement.
TCATACCTAGTAAATGATTGAGTCAGAATTAGAAAGCAGATTTTTTGACCTTAAGCCCTTAGCAGTCCTTCATATCAGGTTACCTCTGGAGGGATTGGCAGAGGTATGAATTTTCTTTCTTTTTTTTTTTTGCAGTGCTGGGGAATGAACCCAGTATCTTCCATGTGTTAGGCAAGGGTTCTACCACTTAGTCCATTAGCCTCTAGCCCATTAGCCTCCTTCCTTAAGATGGAATGGCAGTATGACACAAGTGCCAAAGTGTGAGATCTGGAGTCAGATGGACATATCTGAATTCCAACTCCTACTTCTACTTCCTTGTGAGATCTTGGAAAAGAAATTTACCCATTTAAGTTGCTATTAATTGGAAGATATGCTTCCATTTCAGAAATTATAAAATGTACGAGAAAAAAGGTGCATTTTCGAATCAATAAATATGGTCATTTCTAAACATCAGTTTCTGTATCTGGAAAATGGGGATGATGGTAGTAATTGCTAGCTCATGGGATTGTGAAGAATGAATGAGATCATCTCTGAAAAGCATTTGGGGTGCCTGATTCATATTAAATGTTCGGTAAATGTTAGCTTTTTTTACTTTGTTGACATTATTACTATGTTGTATGACAGAATTCCCATATAGGAGAAAAGAGTTCTCAGGTTAAAAGATTTTTTTTTTTTCTTTTTAAGTGTTGCTGTCAAAACAGCAAGCAAGCAGTCTAGAAGACTGACAGACAGATGCCAAGTGCACCTTCAGGAGGGCTTCACTACTTTCTAAATGACCAAGTAGGGTGATTTACTTAACTTTCTGAGCTCAGTGTCTTCATTTGTAAAATGGAAATACAAGTCAAGTATCTCTTATCTGAAATACTTAGAACTAAAAGTGTTTCAGATTTTGAATACAAATATTGGATTTTGGAACATACTTGATTTTGGAGCATTTCAGATTTTAGAATGTTTTGAATTTCAAATTTTTGGATTAGGGATACTCAACCTGTAGTAGCTTACAGAGTTATTATGAGGGTTAGTGGTAATATCTATAAAGGGTCTAGAATGGTGTCTTGCAGGTATACAATGAAAGAAGCAGGTACTATTGTTATAAGAAAACATCTAGGGCCAGGGATGTGGCTCAGTGGTAGCACACTTACCTAGCATGCGTGAGGCACTGGATTCCATCCTTAGTACCACTTTTTTTTTTTTTTTTTTTCTTTTGGAACCAGGGATTGAACTCAGGGACACTCAACCACTGAGCCACATCCCCAGCCCTATTTTGTATTTTATTTAGAGACAGGGTCTCACTGAGTTGCTTAGGGCCTCGCTAAGTTGCTGAGGCTGGCTTTGAACTCGCAATCCTCCTGACTCAGCCTCCCAAGTCGCTTGGATTACAGGTGTGCGCCACCGCGCCCGGCTCTTAGTACCACATTTAAAAAAAAAAAAAAAAGGTACTGTGTCCACCTACAGTTAAAAAATATATAAATATTTAAAAAAATCCATCTAATTAGGAAAAATGCAGCAAGTACCGTTTAAGTTTTATGAGTGGCTACATTCGCAAATTATTTAAATGAGATTGTACATATAAAGCAATAACTTAGTTGCTAATAGACAACTGCAGTCAATAAATTTAGCTATCAACATCATTATCACCATCACCATCACCATCACCATCACTATTACTATTAATATTCCTTGTAAGAATAGTTCTCAACCAGGGGCCATATTATCCTGTCAGGAGATGTTTGGCAGTGTCTGGAGAGATGTTTGATTTACACAGCGAGGAAACTGCTATTGACATCTGTTGTGTAGAGGCTGGGGATGCTGCTAAGCACCCTGTAATGCATAGGGCAGCCCCACGACAAGAATTACTCAGTCCAAGATGTCAGTAGTGCTGACCTCTGTAGTCACCATTTTCAGTAACAAAGCCTAGCTCTCATCCTTAATATTTCTCTTTGGGATTCTGACTTTATTGGGAACAAGCCTTTTTTTTTATTTATTTTTATTTTATTTTTAAAAATTTTTAGATTGTGTGTGTGTGTGTGTGGTGGGGGATAAGCCTTTGTTTTAACTACATTATAAATAGGATCTCTGAGACCAGCTTTGCACAGTGGGCACTTGTTAATGACAATGATAGGTAAATATTCAGAGGAGAACAGAGTTTTCTCTTTATTTTGACTTTTGTTCATGTACTACTGCATGTAGACATAAGTGGGCAAAAACATGCCAGTTTTCAGAATAGCAGCCCTTCCCTAGGCTTCAGAAGAGCCAAAGTGTAAGGCTTTGGAATTTTAAATTGAATATTATAAACCATTGCTTTCTGCATTGAAGATAGTCATATATTGCCTTCGTATATTTGGCTTTAACTGTTTTTTACCACATACTTTATCATAATGTTAATCATGTTTTAATTACCTGGCCTTTTATTTGCTTAGTGTTTTTTAAATATATTTTTAGTTGTAGGTGGACCCTTTGTTTTTATTTATTTATTTTTATGTGGTGGTGAGGATCGAACTCTGTGCCTCACATGTGCTAGGTGTGCACTCTACCGCTGAGCCATAACCTCAGTCCCTATTTAGTATTTTTAATCATTCATTTTTGCTGAGCATGGTTTGTACACCTGTAATCCCTGTGACTCTGGGGCATGAGGGTGGTAAGTCGGAGGCCAGCCTCAGGAATTATTAGCAACCCCTTCTCAAAATTAAAAAAATAAACCAGGTTAGAGATGTAGCTTGGTAAAGCACTCTTGGGCTCAGTCCCTAATACCAAGTAATTAAAATAAATAGTTCATTTTTAACATAAATTAACTTAAAAGGAGATGTTATATCATTATTGTAAAAGGCAAATAGTTTGACTTGCTAGAACAAGGTCCATAGTCCCTTTTTTAAAAACTTCTTTTTTAAATTTTAAAAATGTAACATACTATATTAATCTAAGGTGGAATTCCTTTAATCAAATAAATAGATGCTTTTCTCCAGTGAAATAACTGAAAACAGCAAGTGGGACAAAGACTAAATAGCCTGTGTCAACTCAGGTCGGATTTTATTGCCAGATGAGTTCAGGTCAGGCAATTTCTGAGACCAAAGGAGTAACAAACAGTTGTTTGTTCTCAGGTTTTTTTGGATTTCAGAATTGAGGGTAAAGCAGTTAAAGTGAGAAAAATCAATAATTCTAAATTCTACGTGGCTACTGTTGTTTGCTGAAGTCCCTGAACCTAAGACCTCCTGTCTTTTGTTGTAGACAATTAGTGAGGAACAGAGAGGTGTTCAGGATAGTTAACTCCAAATGGAGGCTTTCCTCCACTTAACACTTCTGCTGTTGGTCTGTTAGACCTAATTTATTTTGTGCATTTTTTGAGCAATTTTTTAAAGATTGGTGTTTTTTTGTTTGTTTGTTTGTTTGTTTGTTTTTTGAGTTTATTCTTTACTAGAGGTCTTTCAAACAACAAAGAAAAATTTCAGTAAAATGAATTCTCTTGCATTTACCCATAGAGGGAGGTCCATGGGACCCATATGAAATCTAAGGCAGATATATATACTTAGCTCTTGTGCTAAGTGAGCACTCTGCCACTGAGCCACAACCCCAGCCCTTGTCAGTTATTCTGTTTTTTGTTTTTTTTTAAATTGGTTCTTTTTAATTATACATGACACTAGAACCCATTTTGATATAATTATCCAGCAGGGAATATATCTTCTTTTCACAATGTAGATTCACACGATTCATATAATCTTACATATATGTAGGGTAATACTGTCTGTTTCAGTCTACTGTCTTTCCTTCCTCTACATCATCCATACTTCCTCCATTCTTTTCGTATCCCCCCCATAACCGCCCCCCGCCCCATTATGTATCAGTATCCACTGATCAGAGAAAACATTTGGTCTTTGGTTTTTTGGGCTTGGCTTATTTCACTTAGCATGATATTCTCCAACTCCACCCATTTACCAGCAAATGCCTTAATTTTATTCTTCTTTGTGGCTGAGTAATATTCCATTGTGTATATATACCACAGTTTCTTTATCCATTCTTCAACTGAAGGGCATTCTAGGTTGGTTCCATAATCTAGCTATTGTGAATTGAGCAGCTGTGAACATAGATGTGACTGCATCCCTATACTTTGCTGATTTTAAGACCTTTGGACGTAAACCAAGGAGTGTGATAGCTGAGTCAAATGGTGGGTCCATTCCAAGTTTTTTGAGGAATCTCCATACTGCTTTCCAGAGTGGCTGCACCAATTTCCAACTCCACCAGCAATGTATGAGTGTGCCTTTTTCCCCACATCCATGTCAGCACTTTTATTGCTTATCTTCCTGATAATAGCCATTCTAATTGGAGTTAGATGAAATCTTAGAGTGGTTTTAATTTGCATTTCTCTAATTACTAGAGATGATGAGCACTTTTTCATATATTTGTTGATCACCTGTATATCATCTTCTGTGAAGTGTCTGCCCAGTTCCTTAACCCATTTATTGATTGGGTTCTTTGCATTTTTGGTGTAAAGTTTTTTAAGTTCTTTATAAATTTTTGAGATCAGTGCTCTGTCTGAAGTGTGTGTGGAAAAAATTTTTTCCCACTCTGTAGGCTCTCTTTTCACATTATTGTTTCTTTTGCTGAGAAAAAGCTTTTTAGTTTGAATCTGTTCCATTTATTGATTCTTCCTTTTATTTCTTGCGCTCTGGGGGTCATATTGAGAAAGTGGTCCTAAGCCAAGATGAAGAAGATTCGGGCCTACTATTTCTTCTGTTTGGTGAAGGGTCTCAGGTCTAATTCCTAGATCCTTGATCCATTTTGAGTTGAGTTTTGTACAGGGTGAGAGATAGGGGTTTAATTTCATTTTATTGCATATGGATTTCCAGTTTTGCCAGCACCACAGTTATTCTTTAGTTGTAACAAAAATGATGAAATTGTGTAGTTTGATTTATTTATTTATTTATTTATTTATTTATTTTTAAGAAAAACTATATAAGAAATATGGGGGCTGGGCGTGTATAGTGCTTGCCTAGAGTGGACAAGGCCCTGGGTTCCATAACCAACACTGGGTGGGGTTTGAGCACATACTCTGTAGTCTTTTTTTTTTTTTTTCTTAAGCTTTCATTGAATATAGTTGATAATTTAGGTTTTTAAGAAAATTAAAAATTTTCTTCCCACAATGGTAAAGAAAATTGCCAGTATATTAAAATAATTAGACAAATCAGAAGACAAGTACAAAGAGACTGCTATGGACCAGCCCTCTTCTAAAGTAATATAATGTAGTTCACTTGGGTAAATTTACATCTTCTAATAATTATATTTAAAAAATACAAGTGAAATTAATGTTGGTAACATTTTATTTAACCCAGTAGATCTAAAATGTAATTTTATCATATAATCAATATAAAATTAATAGCATTATATCATATATTCTTTTTCACACCGAATCTTAGAAATCGATTGTGTATGACTGGGGATATAGCTCAGTTGGTAGAGTGCCTGCCTCGCAAGCACAAGGCCCTGGGTTCAATCCCCAGCACCGAAAAAAAAAATCAGTTGTGTGTGTATATATATATGTATTTTTTTTTTTTTTCTTTTTTCTTTCCTTTTTTTTTTTTTTTTTTTGCGGTGCTGGAGATTGAACCTAGGGCTTTGTGCTTTCGAGGCAGGCACTCTACCAACTGAGCTATATACCCGGCCCCGGTTGTATATTTTTTACTTTACATCATATCTGTTTAGATCTCATATTTCAAGTGCTCAATAGCTACTTGTAGCTAGTAGTTATTGAATTGGATAGCACACCTCTAGAATTTAATGATGGTAGTGAAATTGATCAAAGAAGATTTTCATTCTGAATCCTTCAGGTGATGGATGATATTCTAGATGTATTTTTTTCAAACTTAAGAGTTGATGGCAAAAATATTTCTAAGGAGAAAGGGGGATACATGTGGTATTCTCATCTAGTAAGTCATTCAACAGGAAGAATTTCATTCCACAATATTTTGTAATAATAACTTAACATTTATTCTGTTGAGTACACATGATAGTATTCCTTCATCTTCTATGATGTTTGTGCACCAAAGTTTACAAAGTTGATAGGACGTAAATATTGGAGGAAGGTATGTGTATACAAAGAAGAAGAAAAGAGATGATGTTGAAGTAAAAGAAGTCTCTGGATCCATCATTTGAATTTGTATTTATAAACCTAAGAATGAAACTGTTTTGCAGTTATAGTGCAAAGAAATGGCTGTGTTCTCGTTAACAAATTTCTGAGCTGTCAAAAATTTTCAAAATATTGCATTTCGAAGGTACACATGCAAGAAAAAGAAGTATTGATGAACTAGAACATGTTAGAAATGTATCTTCAGTTTGAAATCAGTATTTATAAAATGGATGTGTTCTGGGTTTGTGTATGACAGCTGATGGGCAGCTAGTTACATTCAGTGGACATTGCTGGGCTGGGGTTGTAGCTCAGTGGTAGAGCACTTACCTAGCATGTGTGAGGCACTGGGTTCAGTTCTTGGCACTGCATATAAATAAATAAAAGACCATTGACAACTAAAAAATATTTTTAAAAAAACCAAAGGACATTGCCTTTTCAGGTGTGTATATGTTCAGAACCTGGAAAATATGGAATAAAATTTGTGTTTGCTATGTTTATATTCTTATTTAAATTTCTATAAAGTTGTATGATCCTCTCATTTTTACTTCTGAAAGTGCTTTTTAAAATTTAAAAAAAAATTGTGGTGCTAGCAGTCAAACCCAGTGCTAAATAACTTTTTAGACTATAAAAAATCAAAAGGGTCTATTAGATCCAGGTAGTAAATGATGGTCACCATTTTTCCTGGTACACTGAGAAGGTGTGCAGTGGGCTGGGGAGTGTAGCTAGGTGGTAGAACACTTGCCTAGTATGTGGGAAGCCCTGGGTTCCGTGCTTGGCACTGCAAAAAAAAAAATAGTGTGAAGTTTTCCATTATGATTCAGTGTTATTGTGTTATTTAGTACTGCTTAAGTGTCTCTCTGAATATCACTTTTCATACTACCTAAAGTTATCTCAAGTATGTGCCAGTCTTGGGAAATGTCCTTGTTGTGAAAGAAGAAATGATTGGAATGAATGTGACATGCTGAACACATGCATTAAGTTTTGTTTCTTCCCCTAAACTCTACCAAACTTCAGTAAGGACTATTAAAATATATAAATCCACAAACAGCAGAGGAAGCAACAGCAATAGAGTCTGTGAGGCTGGAAGACAGGTGGCTGAAATGACTCACCTAGCAGATCCCAGAGGCAAATCCCAGGTTGGCAGTGGGAAAAGTTCCAGGTGCCTCTGGAACCAAGTGTGAAGGGTCAGGATCAACATCTCAGGTTTGGGTGAAAGAGTTGAAAACCATTAGATCCATCCTCTACTACAATTTGCTCCTCTTCCTCTCCAGGCTGTGGTTTATCCTCTAGAGAGAGCAGAATACCAGGTGAACTAGGAGAGTCCTGATAGTTGTGGCACTGTACTACAAACATAGGGTTGAATTCTCCCTGAACACTGGGGGCTAGGCCTCTCGAGACAGGATGCTTGCAGAAGTAATTTTAATTACTTTTATTTTCAGTTATTTTGGCTATTGCTCCATAACTATAAATAATGTGCCTATACTGTTACCTTGTCTTGTCACATTAGACATTATTGTGCAATAATAGAGTACACATTTATGTTTCATCTTTACGTTTCCCTTCTCTTAATGTAGCTATATCATTTAAAAATTACATTATTTTCCTTTGGCATTTAAAAGATTTTTAATTCTCTATTTCATACTGTAAAACTGTAAGTAAAATGAGTTTCACTTGTGACTTGTCACTTTTTTGTCCCGTCTGTTTTTACTCATGGACCACCTTATCTAGAATTGAAAAGGGAGATAGACTAGTTTCGCAAATAACTATGTAAAATTAAAATTTAGATTCCCCCCTCCCCCTGCCCCAGACCCATAGTGAAGGCTCTCCTGCCTGTCACCCACCATTAGCTGAGTAGAATATCAGTGCTTCATTTCCCAGCTTTGCAGTTCTAAGGCCCTGGAATTACAGCTTCCCTTTATAGGGCAGGTCTGGACTTCTGCTGGGCCTCAATAACTGCTGGAGTTGCTGAGTCTCTTACTACATTGTTTTTCAAACTGTTATTGCTGTTTCACAGTAAAAACACAAGTTTGTGGATATGTGTAGATCTATCTAAAATAAAATCTCATTATTTTTTGGCCTCAATTGACTTTCTAGATAAGCTTAACTAAATGTGTTTTCTTTCTTTTTTGGTCTAGGCAGTTGACAAGTACTTCAAGCTTCCTCATGCTTCCAGTAAACCACCCCGGATTTCAGGAAGCCTTGTGGACACTTCTTATAAAACCTTAAGATTTGCATTCAGAGCATCATTGAAAACTGCTATCTATCGAATAACTACTACATTTGGTAACCATCTGAAGTAAGTTTATTTGTTTTGACCCATGGAAACAGTTTGCTTTTAGGAGTTCCTCTCAGGGATAGGTATGAGAATTACAAAAACTTACATGTTCAAAGTATTCTTTTGAGACCTTAATGGTTCCCCCTGTGAATTAACAGCTTGGATTTAGACTTAAAAAATTTGACCCGTTGCTGAGCATGGTGGTGCACACCTGTGATTCCAACTATTTGGGAGGTTGAGGCAGGAGGATTACAAGTTCAGAGCCAGCCTTATCAAGGCCCTAAGCAACTTAGCAAAACCCTGTCTCAAATTAAAAAACAAAAGGGGCTGGGAATGTGGCCCAGTGGTTAAGCACTCTTGGATTCAGTCTCACCTGAAAAAAGAATTTGACCCTTTGGGGATTTCTTTCAAATGGACAAAAGAGAGGACAGAAAGTTATAAAAGCAGTAAATTAAAAAAATAAATAAATAAAATTTTATATATATATATATATATATATATATATATACCCCCCCATCCCCTCTCAAAGACCCTTAAGGGCCGGGCGAGGTGGCGCACGCCTGTAATCCAAGCGACTTGGGAGGCTGAGTCAGGAGGATCGCGAGTTCAAAGTCAGCCTCAGCAACTTAGCGAGGCCCTAAGCAACTCAGTGAGACCCTGTCTCTAAATAAAATACAAAATAGGGCTGGGGATGTGGCTCAGTGGCCGAGTGTCCCTGAGTTCAATCCCTGGTTCCAAAAAAAAAAAAAAAGGCCCTTAAGGGAGGAATAAAACAAAAAACTGAATACCTTTCCAGAAAAGCATATTAGAAATAATTCTGTTGTTACATTTTGGTCAGGAAGCTAATACTTGGGGTGAGCAGAGTATTCCATAAATGAGTCTGTGGTGCTTTGTGAGTCGTGCTGGAAAAACACTGACAGATCACACCACCTTCAGAAATGAGAACCACAGTGCCAAACGTGTTTATATTTAGTTTCGTTGATGTTTACTGCTTTGCTCTCATGAAACAATCTAGCTAGGCAGGATGAGGAATACTAGTTTACCAGATAAACCATGCTTGTCATAATTATAAATGAGCTGTAGAAGGCATTCGAGATTGCTCTGCTTTTTCTGTGTGCAGTCGATGCATAGTTTAGGATTTCCCCATATTGCCTGTGTTTAGAAACAAGGAGTACATTTCCGTTTACTTAGTACTAGGCAGAAGTAGTAACAGGTGTTTATGTACTTTGATTCTCTGTGGGAATACAAAAGAACTGTAGATCATTCTCTGTCATTAAGATACTTGTTAACTTGTTTAGAAACAAACAAAAATCTATTTAGTAATTTCTCCACCTGTGCCATGTATTGGAATTTTTCATTCATATCTTCTTAAGGATGCTGGGAGGCACAGAAAGTTTCTTAATTGTACAGATGTGGAAACTGAGGCACAGAGAAGTTATCAGTTATAAACTGATAATACAGTTTATGCATGTTAGAACATGAACCTGAAATGAGGTCTTTCTTGCTCTTAAAATTCTGCCTTCTTCCATTTATAAACACTTGTCTACCTCTAAGATATAAAGTAGAACATAGGAATACACTCAGAGTCCACTCATTGGTGAATTCAGAGAAGAAAATAGGTATGATTTATAATAATGGTAGAGCAAAATCAGGGAGAAAAGGGGATTTCTTAGATAAGAAAGAGGTGTTGGGCCTGGGTTGTGACTCAGTGGTAGAACTCTCGCCTAGCATATGTGAGGCCCTGGGTTCGATCCTCAGCACCACATAAAAGTGAAATAAAGGTATCGTGTCCATATACAACTAAAAAATACTTTTACAAAAAAAAAAAAAAAAGAGGGATAGATGACAGATGAACAATTAGGAGAATGAAATTTTATTTTGTTTCATTCTTCAGAGAAGAGCCATATTTTAAATATGCACTAAAACTGTTTAGTAGAGTTTATTTTTTACAAATATAGGACAGAATTATATGGAGGAAGGAATATTACATCTGGATTTCTGTCTGACTGTATCATTGACTGTCCTGTGATTGTGGGCAGATTACCTAATGAGGGAAAGTAATTTGCCCAAGATTATCAAGACAGTAGGTTGCAGAACGAGAATTCAGACCATAATCTTGTTCATTGTAGAGTTTTGTTTGCAGTATCTGTACACACCTCGCCAATAGGTTGTGTCATCTCCTAGACTGTGAACCTTTCTGATACTATTTAAACTCTCGTTTTACTTAGTTTGGTGTTGACATAGATAAAATGAGATCATAGGTTCTAGGTAGGTGAAGTCCACTGTACATTATATACTGTGACAACTATTACTATAATAACTAATTATTCACTACCTAAAGCGCCTCCTCTGAGAACCAGGTATAAATAAACTCTTGAGCCTTGGAATTATCTCAGACCAGTTATTCATTTGAGACATTCATTCAGAACCAGTTTGCCTTTTGTTTGTTTGTTTTATTTTCACTAAATTTTATTGGGTATATTTGAGGTTTATAACATGTTATGGATATGTGTAGATAGTAAAATGATTCCTACAGTGAAGTAAATTAATACAGCTATCATCTCATATAGTTATTTTTTGTATGTTCGACAAGAGCAGCTAAAATCTACTTTAACAAAAAGTTAAAGTAGATAATAGTTAACTATAGTCTCCCTGTCTGTCCTTTCATCGGATTTGTTTGTTCTATATGTTTGCTACTTTGTATCCTTTGATTTAAACACCGCCCCCCCATGTACTCTTACTTTAGGCAAATTTTATTTACTTCCAGCCTTTAATGTATCAAAATTTACTTGAGGGGCAGAATTGCTGATGGACTACTGACAGTAGTTGATGAAGGAGAGTTCACTACCTGCTAGTGGCAAGAAGAGTGGTAGGAAAAGCCACAGACTTGGTGTTTTGAGTACACAGCCATTTAGTTAGAGATGCAGCTTCACTAATGCATACCTAGATGGCATCTTTGCACAGTGAGGTACTTGAAATGGTTTCATCAGAGGTGAATATATTGGTTTAAGAAAGCAGAGATGTGAAAAGGCATTTTAGGATGGTTTGTAGCAAAATTATTAAAATAAGACTTTTGGTACTTTAAAAAGTGGTGACCTTAGTTATCTGAAATTTTATCTTCAGGACTGATATATTACTATTTAGGGACGAGAAAACCAGAATCTTTTGTTAAATTCAATTTTTGTCCAAAAGTTTAAAAGGAAGTTTTATACCAGTTTCAGTGTGTATTTGCCCTAGTTTTGTCAAGGTATTGTATTTTTGTGGTGCTTAGGGTAGAGTGAGAACTCAGCATCCCCATCTAAACATAACTTATGTTCAAAGGGAGAAGTAAATCTAAACCACCAAGCCATTACCTTTGAAAGCAATTAATGGAGTCTATTGTGTTTTAACCAAACATTTTAGTTTAAAGGATTTTATATTAAAGGCAATTCAAATACTCTACAACTCAAAGATAATGTTGGAATCTGGTTTAAATAAAATAATAAAATCCAGAAAATCTACTGCAAGGCCTGGAACTCTGCACAGCAGGTTCCACAGCAGAGCAGGTTCAAATCGATGCCTTCACTTGTCAGTCTTGATTTGCTTTGGTCTCTTAGAAGGTAGAAGCATACCATTACTGAATGCAAGCCCTCCTCTTCATTAGATTAAAAAAGGTTTCCATCCAACTTTTTCAGAAGTACTAAATAAGTGAAGATTTCTATTCATTTTTAATTGTTTTGAAAAATATTGACTCTGTGCTCTGTGGTTCACTTAATATGCTTAATGTAAAATAAAGCTTATGCTTTGAATTTATGTTTCATTTAGTGCTGTGCAAGCATCTGCAGAACATCAGAAAAGACTTCAACAGTTCTTGGAGTTCAAAGAATAGTTAAGTAATATAAACTGTGTTCATTACACTGCTGATACAACTACAGATGGGACAGTAAATGTTCAGCATTCTTGGATCAGAAGAAAATGGACTAATTAGATGCTTCCTTTGTCGTGGTGGTTGCTTTGAAAACTATACTTTAATGGGAGAAATCATGGAAAGAAATTCTCAACAGAAAACCAAAAACTGCCTCTTCTGTACCGATTGCTTTTTGTGTGTGTGGTATAATAAAATCTTTATTCAATTTTATAAGAGCATCGATGGCAGTAGAAATGTCTCTAGCTCATATTACTTAATAATAATAACTCAAAATTTTCTTAGAATTTACCTTTGAAAAGAGTGGAGCCGGTTCAGAAATTAAAATAGGTTGACTTGATATAGTCTTCCTGATCATTCTAAGAGTCTAGTTCTCTGTAAACTCAAAATACAGGGACTTTTTAGTGTAGTTTCTGTTTACTGAAGGATAAAAATGGTAACAGTGGAGAAAAGTTCACAGAAAAAAATATTGTCTGATGGACATATTTTGTTAATCTGTTAGGTTGTGTTTTTGTTTCCAGGGACAAATTAAATTTACATGATTGTCCAAAAAAAGTCTCCATTTACAGATGCTAACTCTATATAAAGGAATGTGGAAAAATTTGGTTCTTAAGTTACAAGATTAAACATTTGCATTTGGATTTTGAAAAAACAATTGACCAACATGTATGAATTTATTTTGTATCATGCTAGTAAACAATAAGTGTATGGGTGTTTTCCCAACTAGTTTTGCTTTCTTTTTCTGGAACAGTGCATTCATTAAATGATTGCAGAGTTTTTCAACTGAGAGAAAAGGTTTTTGCAGGAAAAACTAGGAAGCTTTCCCTTTTTTCCCCACCATTCATCTTCATTAGATCAAATTAGTTTGTAAAGCTTGTCTGGTCTCATGGAGGGAGTGGCTTCTGGTGTGTTAACTGGCTAATTAAAATATAATAGGAAAATCTTTAAAGTGAGAAACAACTTAGTCATCAAATAGCAAGTGAAACCAAAATGAGAACGGAGTTACTGTGCTTGGGAATATGTAGTATGTCCCAAATGTGAGTGAGGTAATTTTATAATTTATTAGATCAACTTCTTTGGAGATGAGTGATTGAAAGTCCTGGTGGTTCATTGGACTAGCTTTGGACTAAAATGCTCCTTTGTAATTCTTTTTCTATTATTTTTTCCCCTCTAATTTCCCCCCAATTTTTTCCTTTAAGTCAGCACAGAATTGTACATGAATCTTTAATGTGGTGTATATATGTCTACCATTTGTCTGCTTCAATGATGTATTATACCTTTACAATACAACTATTTTAGCTCCAGGCCCTGTGGCCCACTTTAACAAACACATGCCAAATTTATAAATGAATCCTGCTGGTCTCCAAAGTGTCTTTATGGGACAGTTCCCCAATTGTCAAGGGTTTGGGTATAGACTATTGTTTTTTTGTTTTTGTTTTTGTTTTTTCTTTTCTCTCTTTGTGTCTGAGGTTGAGTTGACCTCTTTTTTTGAATGTGAAAGTTAAATTTCAAATGTGGTAGTTTCTTATATATGACCAGAAAATTGTGGCTAGAAACTGTTGTGTTCCATGTATCAAAGCCATAAGCTTTTTATATTCCCTGACTGCCCCTGACTGAAGCATTCTGAGAGACAAGACCTCTTCTGCTTCCATTAAAGAAGAATTGTGGAGCTGGGCGCCGTGGCGCCTGCCTGTAATCCCAGCTACTCTGGAGGTTGAAGCAGGAGGAATACAAGTTTGAGGTCAGCCTGGGCAACTTAGCCAGACCCTGTTTCAAAAATTAGAAAACTGTAAAAGGCTGGGGTGCGGAGCTCAGTAGTGAAGAACTTTTCCAGTATGCATAGGGCCCTGAGTTCCATCCCTAGTACCAGGGGGCATTAGGAAGTAGCCTTTCTCTGGCTGTTGGTACAAAACACAGTTGTATCAGCTCTTCTGTCTTGACCCTCATGGAAGGTGTAAAGCCACAAGACTTCTTTCCCAGAGAATTGGAAATGTCCTAGAATAACCTTGTACAGTTGAATGGATGTGGATAAGCAACAAATTTGTTACTTTGCTGGATTTTTTTTCTTGGTAATTGTTTTGCATGTCTTCTTATATTTATGATAATCTGTATTTTGTATATCACTGATATTGAATTGGATAGAAAAATAAATTGACAATTTTTTAAAATGGAACTATTAATTGAAATGTTTGTCTACAAGGTCAGTTATTTAATTTCGTGTGTGTGTGTGTGTGTGTGTGTGTGTTTCCTTAACCAGTGCAATTCTGTCTTAGAGTTGTTGCTTATAAAACCTGAAAAGGTTTGACTTCTTGAGCAATCTGTTTTTGTTCCTAACCAGACTAATACTATGGGTGATGTGTGTTTAGTGATAGCTCTTAGGAGCCTAAATTCTAATGGTCTCTCCTTGTTGTCTTGGCTGTTTTTCTTCCAGAACTAAACAAAGGATGCAGGTGCTGAAAGCCATCTCTTAACAGAGGTTTCTTTTCTTGCCAAAATTGTGTTTCTAAAGGGATCGTATTCCCCAAGGCTAACAGTTGTGCCTGTCAGCCTCACTTAAATTAGTCTGAACTTCACTTCTGGGTAGCTGAGGTACCAAGACTCTCAACTTCCTCTCATGCTTTCCCAACCCACAGTCATCTTTCTTTAAAACCAAATAGCTTAAATTCATCAGTTAACAATTCAACTGTTCTTAGCACCATTTTTAAATAAGCAAATTCTGTATTGTTTTGAGGAGCAAGAAAGGGGGTAGGATGAACACCCCTCCCCCATAGTTCTCAGTCAGGCTCCTAAGCAGCCTTGGCAGTTGCCATAGTAGTATGCAAACTGATGTGAACCTAGATAATCAAGAACATTTACTGAGTTGTGGCACACCTGTTAGAAATGAACTGCCTTCAGAGCATTTGTAATCTTAAGTCGTGGGATTTGGAAATTGGTGATACGAGTTTCTGTGCATCAGAATCACATGGATTAGCCGGGCGTGGTGGCACACGCCTGTAATCCAAGCGACTTGGGAGGCTGAGTCAGGAGGATCGCGAGTTCAAAGCCAGCCTCAGCAACTTAGCGAGGCCCTAAGCAACTCAGTGAGACCCTGGCTCTAAATAAAACACAAAATAGGATTGGAGATGTGGCTCAGTGGCCAAGTGTCCCTGAGTTCAATCCCTGGTTCAAAAAAAATAAATAAATAAATAAAAATAAAAAAAAAATAAAAAAAAAAGAATCACATGGATTGCTTAGTAGATAAGCAAAGTCTGGGCTGGTTCCCAAGTGATAATAGTTGTTTTTTAAAAAAAAAAATAACTTTTTTTATTCATTTATTTAATGTGGTGCTGAGGATTGAACCCAGTGCCTCACACATGCAAGGCAAGGGCTCTACCACTGAGCCACAACCCCCAAGTGATATAGTTTTTGACAAACACTAAGCAGGTTGTCTGAAAATCACACTGAAAAAGGTTTATTCTAGATTAGAGGTCTTCAGACTTCAGCATGCATCAGAATTAAGAATTACTGATTAAGTCTGGGGTGGGGCCCAAAAATTTGCATTTCTAATGAGTGTCCAGGTGGTGCTAGTACTGCTAATTAGAAAACTGCACTTGGAGAACCTCTGTTGTAGTGGATCTCTCATGTGGTGTTCTCTCAGATGAGTGGAGTGTAAAAACTCTTGCTGTAAAGTGGAGTTCGTCCATCTGGCTTATTGAAAAGCTTGAAGTATGTAGTTAGACCCCGAAGATAATGCAGACAAATATGCAGGTGCTCATATACTTACTTTGAAATTATAGTAGGTGACATGACATGTGAATTGCTCTTTCACACTTTTGGGTACTGGTGCTTGTTCCCTTTACCTGAGTTTCTGTCATTTTGGCAAATTTTCCATTCTTCAGAATGAGCTTAGCCTTCCACATACTCCCAGATAGATTTCAGTGTTTTTTCAATGCTTGGTCATTCCTTTTTTTTTTTTTTTTGCCTGCTTTATCACATTGAATTAAGCTGATTACAAATCTGTTTCCCCTTGTACACTATGAGCTCCGTTCCTTCTAGGATTTAGCAAATCATTATCTTCAGCAAAACAGGATCTGCACAATTCTGAATTGTTTTATGATAAGATTAGTGACAAAAAACCTGACCTGAACTGATGTGAGACCATTTTGTAGACTTAATTTATTTCATATGGTGTGCTTCCATTTCATTGTAAGTGTTTGATTATGAGGTGCTGTTCTAGATCCCATAGGGAGTGTCATACATGCATGATTATTACCTTCCCAAAATCTGAAAGTCTTTATTCTGGAACATCTGACTTGGAAGTTTAATATAAGGAATTATAGGACCTGTTTTAATAAAATGCTGCCTGTTTCTTCCATTTGCTCATTCATCATTCTTTCGTTGCCTATTGCATGCTAGGCCATGTAATAGGCTCTGGTGGTATCGGTACAGACCTTGCCTTCAGAGTTCATCTTGTGTGGAAGAAGTAATGGAAGGCTTGCACACAATGCTTTTTCTACTTATTTACACAATTGATGTGTCTTACTGTTGATTATCTACTCTGCTTCTGGCCTGTTCTCAGCAACAACTGTTGACTGTATTTGTACCCACTCCAAGGTGTTACGGATTTTTTCATCATTAAGCATAGCATGTCCTTAGGTGTCCTGGTGCTAGCCCACTTTGTCTTCTGCCTTATTTTGCAGAGCTCTATGACTAAACCTTACCCTCTGTGCTCATGTTCTATACACATGTATCTTAGCACTTTTGGGTATACCTTGCAAGTGATCCTGGGGATAAAGTGGTTCTATCCTATGGGATGTCACTGGCAGAGAAGCATTGGAGGATGACTTCTTCATCTGTTATACCTTGGTAGTCTTTTGAAGCTATATTGACTCTTGATTAACTTACCATTTTATCTCTCAATCCATTAGTAATACCCCCTGTTAATTCATTAGTTATACATCCTTTAAGCTCTAAATTCATTAGTTATAGTCCACTAGTTGCTTCCTATCATGACTCTTAGTTGTAGTGACAGTCTCTGCCTGAAATTGGCTTTAGCATAGAAAGTTGGAAAGTTAGGAAAGTTGGTCCTAAGAGTTCAGGGAAGTCTTGGGAAGTCTAAGTATAGATCTGTTTCTAGATCTTACAGAGAACCTGAAAAGCTATCAGGATCTCAGTGATTCTCTGCCTCTGTCTGCATCAGTGCTTTATTCTTCCCGCCAGTTGGGTTTCAACCACTTCCTCCAGCTCCTCTCCAGCTCCTGAGTTTACATGTAGTAGAGACTGACCAGCTGTTTCTGAATGCCAATCAAATTCCTGATGGGAAAAAATTAGCTCAAATGGATCACTTTTCCAAGGGGTCTAAACAGGATAGAGAGACATGGTCTTGCAGTGCCAGTGTGGTTTCTGAGAGCCTGCCTTTGTAGATGAGAACGACATGGAGGTGGCTCCTGGAATCTCCCAGGATGGAGGATAAAATTTAGAGTTCAGGGCCTGCAAAGAGGAGCCAATAAATCCCCTGGCTCTGGGTTGAGATCTCAGAGTGCTGTACCCTAGGAGAAAGTCTGATGAGGATCTCAAATTGTAATTGAGTTTCAGTCCTTATTAAACTGGATTGAGATGATCTCTGTTAGTATCTCCAGGTCCTAATAGAAGCTACCATAAATCCTCTGGGGGAGAGAATACCCTGAGCCTCAATTATTTCCACAAATTAAGTCTTCAAATACTCGGCACACAAAAATGACCAAGCACAGGAAAAGATAATATAAGTGAAAATCAACAAAAGCAACAAACAGACTCATAGTAGTTCCAGATATTATCATTATCAGACATATTAAAATAATCGTGATTATTGTTTTCAATGAGATTAAAACATGAAATTCTAATAGATTAGAGAACTGGAAGCTATACACACACACACACACACACACACACACATATAATGTATATATTTATAAAACCCATAAAATTTGAAAGAGAGCCACAGAGAAATTGTAGAACAGAAAAACGTCTTGAAAGGAATCTACTAACGTAGAATTTCATATCTAGTATTAATCTTCAAAAATGACTGGGGGTGGGCTGGGGATATAGCTCAGTTGGTAGAGTGCTTACCTTGCAAGCACAAGGCCCTGGGTTCAATCCCCAGCACCGCAAAAAAAAAAAAAAAAAAAAATTATTGGGGTGGGCTGGGGTTGTGGCTCAGTGGCAGAGTGCTTGCCTGGCATGTGTGAGGCACTGGGTTTGATTTTTAGCACCACATATAAATAAATAAATGTCCATCAATGGCTAAGAAAAAATGTTTTAAAAAATGATTGGGGAAAAAAGACATTCTCAAACAGCTGAGAGATTTTTGTCAACAGGCCACACTAAAGGGAATTTAATTTGTAGAGCAGAGTTTTTTGTTTTGGTTTTGGTCAAAGAAGCAGAAATAAATTAAAGATAAGAAAAAAGGCAAATATGAATATTGATTTATAAAACAATGTCTTACAGGTTTTTGTTTTGTTTTGTTGACCAGTGATTGAACCCAGAGGATCCCCAGCCCTTTTTATTTTTTATTTTGAGGCAGGGTCTCATTAAGTTGCTTAGGGCTTCACTAAGTTACTAAGGCTGACTTTGAACTTGTGAGCCTCCTCCTCAACCTCCTGAATCACCGAGTAGGGTTTAAATATGTACATTAGAGTACAGAGCATGATGGCAGAGAAATTGAAGTACTTGGATGTTAAAATGTTCTAAGGTCTTTAGGTTGGGAAGAATAAAAATGCCAGCAGTAGGCTTTCATATATTAAAGATGTGCATTATAATTTAAGGATAACTACTAAAAGAATAGTAGAAGTTTCAAGCTAAGACAGGAAAAGAAGTGAAACAAACAAAAAAAGATCTAAAAACAAACAGAAAACAGGGCCAATAGGATACACAGAGTAAAATGTAAATTTAAACCAAAACATGTCAATAATTACATTAAATATAAATGGATTAAATGTTCTAACCAAAAAAGCAAAGACCATTAAATTGAATTTTAAAATTCAACTGCTGAAAACGAGACACAGCTAAAACATAAGGATAGATAAAGTAAAAATAAAGATAGAATAAACATGCAAACATGTATAAAGCTAATATAGTTGTATTTTGACAAAGTATACTTAAAAAGCCTTACAGGAGATAAAGAAAGGCCCTTAAAAATAATATGTTCAATTCATAAGAAAGATAGTGTTCTAAATGTTAATGCACCTGATACCTATTCCTCAAAGTACAAAAAGCAATATGGGTAAAAAGATGGAAAAGCACTTCCAAAAAGGAGTTTATTCACATTGCCTATGAGGTATTCAGCATCGTTAGCTATTAGGGAAATAAAAAATTTAAATACAGTGGGATACAATTACATAACCATCAATAGGGTCAAAAAGATTGATAATGTGTTAACATTGTAGAAAAACTAAAAACATGATTGCCAAAAGGAGTAAAAAATTGTCAATATCTGCTAAAGTTAAGCATGTACCTACCCTACGACCTATCAGTTGCAGTAATTGGTATATGCTCAAGAGAAATGAGAGGATATACTCTCCAGAAGTCATTTTTACAAGGATGCTTACGGCAGAATTTTTCAAAATAACCCTACAGTGGGTACAAATCAAATGTCTATCAACAATAGAATGGGTAATAAATTATACTTTTGTAATGCAATGTGACATAGAAAGCAAAAGAATGAATAATTGCTTTATTTAACAACACATTGGAAGCTCATAGACATAATGTTAAGCAAAAGAAATCAGACATAGGGGCTGGGGTTGTGGCTCAGTGGTAGAGTGTTTTCCCACCACGTCTAAGGTACTGGGTTCGATTCTCAGCACCACATACAAATAAATGAATAAAATAAATGTCTATCAACATCTAAAAATATATTAAAAAAAAAAAGAAATCAGACACAAAGGAATATGTACCGTGATTTTATTTTATGCATTTCAAGACCAGGTTAAACTTAATAAAAAAGTGGAACTGGGGAAAAAGGAAGCATATTGTCTTTGTATGAGTAAAACTGGCATTGTAAGTATATCTATCTTGATTGGGTTATGTGGGTGTGTACATACAAAACTTTATTGAACTGTGTATGTGAGTTTTGTGTACTTTCATATATGTTATGCCTTAGCACAAAGTACATAAAGACTTCTTGGATCACGAGGAGAAATGGACAAATCCACAATGAACAAGATATTTTACACATCTCTCATTTATTGATAGAAGAAGATTTTAGACACCATTAAGGATAGAGAATATTTGAAGGGCATAAACTTGGTCTAATGTATACATAAGGCACACTGCACCTGCCTACGGAAGAATATATGCATTCTTTTCAAGCTCATGTTGAATGTTTACACATCTGGTCATATGTTGGTCCATAAAGCAAGTCTCAACAGATTTCAAAGGATTAAAATTAAGTATGTTTGCCTATAAGGCAATTAAAGTGGAGATAAATTTAAGATGATAATTACAGCATTCCATATGTTTTGAAATTAAGAAATACACTTTAAAATCATGCAAGGTTGAAGAAGAAACCAGGTATCAGAAAAATATTTTTCAATGAGTGGTAATAAGTACATGTTGAAAGTTGTGAAATATAGCTAAGGCCATACTTCGAGGGGAATTTATACCTTCAAATACATATATTAGAAAAGGAGAAAGACTGGATGTGAGTGAGCTAAGTGCCACCTCAGAAAGCTAGAGATTAGGTTTATTCCCTTCAGTCTTCACCGCATCTTTACCTTTTCAATGTGCATGCTGTCATGTGTGACAATGACCAATGTACTGTCGTTTCCAGTGGTCTGGGAGTTCCTGGGTTCAGAGATCACGTCTTATTATTTATGTCCCTAGTGCTGCAAAAGTACCTTGTACTTGATATTTGTCCAAACCGAACTGAACTTATCATCACTATCTTAGAGTTGTTATTAACTCGGGGTTTCAGACTTAGTGTTTACAAAAGCTGGGCAGGTGACGAGATGACAAGCTGACCTGGTAGGGGATGCAGCAAAGTGGGGAGCAGATGCCCCATCTAAATGGATGCTGCTGCTGCTGCTGGCTCTAATTGATTGTTGCTATGGGAGACCTAGTGTGTCTAGCTCTCCCCATTTGTTCATAAGGCAGAAATTTGGATTTTTTATATAGAAATCTCCATTTTTAAAGTGTTGGTAACTAATTAATTTTTAAAAATACAGCAAGTACCAAACCAAACGGTGCAGCCCTATGACTGCTAGTTTTCAACCCCTGTTTCACTCCACACTTAATGGGGTGGGAATGGGCTTTATGTCCAACCATTCCAGGCAAAAGACTTCAGCAGCCTCTTGCATCAAGCTTGTTTCTGTCTGAAGAGAAGGGTCCTCCTGACTTTATCCTAATTGGATTTCCGGGTCAGATCTGTAAGAAGTTTGCAGGGTTTTTCAAAGCTGCCTTTGGAGTTGGTTGTTCACCCCAGCTGAGTCAGACATGTGCTCCCAGAATTTTTTCCCCCTCCTTTTGTTGTAACATTCTTAATGATGCATTCTGACTTTTTCACTCTGTTTTCTGCACATTTGTCACCACTTCTGCTTTTGGATTTTTGCGCTGGAAAATCTGAAGCTTACATGGAAGATTGATTTTTAATGCCCCCCTTGCGTTGTTTTTCTGCTATAACATTTGCATGCAATTATGAGTTTTTAAAAATAGGAGACCACGGAGTTTGAAAAAGAAGAAACTTTAGGGTGGATGAACAAATGGAAAGGCCGGCCTTTAATTTTGTTAACATCCCAATTACATTGTGGTAACCCTTGTGACGATTTCTGTCCCTTGTAAAGCAACACCTGGTTTTAGTTCCAGGGATAGGGACCAAGCGTGACTCACTCAGACCTTCCTCCGTCATGGGAGTTGATTGAAAGACTCGTGTTTTCCACTGGCCAGCAGAGGTCACTATTTCAAAGTTGTTAGAGGAGAAATTGTCCACCGACCACATTACTGTTTGTGGGAGGTTTTATTTCATGGTACTGGTGGGAGATTAATTCATACTTTTCCGTATTTTCCAAGAGTTGTACAAAAATGAGTCTTTGCATATATTATGTTAAAGAGTGCTGGCGGCCTGAATAGGCTTCTGTAGATAGTTGCTCATGGAGAGACAATACCTGTCATTTATTGAGTGCCTGCTAAGTGCTGGACCCTGTGCCAGGCTATGCTCACATTGTCTTCAAAGGCTGGCTATGGGTGCTTTTGTTGTTTGCAGTGCTGAGGCTTGAACCCAGGGCCTATGAACTTTGTGAGGGAGGCGCTCTACCAACTGAGCTATCTCCCCAGCCCCTAGCTATGGGTCTTTAAGGGGAATCTAAGGGGCAGAGAAGTGAAATGATTTGCCTAAAGACACTGTTAATCAAAATGGATTCATAGGCAGTTTTTAAAACCAAGCTCTTAAGTGTTTGGGGAGTATATTTTTATATCAAAGAAGGAATATTTTAGCAGTGTAAAGCAACATTCACCAAAGATCTATGAGAAAATTTTTTTTTTTTTTTTTTTTTTTTTTTGGTGCTGGGGATTGAACTCAGGGTCACTCCACCACTGAGCCACAGCCCCAGCCCTATTTTGTATTTTATTTAGACACAGGGTCTCACTGAGTTGCTTAGCACCTTGCCCTTGCTGGGGCTGGCTTTGAATTCACGATCCTCCTGCCTCAGCCTCCCAAGTGCTGGGATTACAGGTGTGCGCCACCGCGCCGGGGGAACTATGTATTCTTAAAGCCACACCTTAGAAATAGCTTGATGTTTTTTCCCTTACAAAACCTGTCTGCTATCTGTCTGAAAAAGCTGGGCTTGGCTTCTTGGGCCTTTTGGAAGTGTAGTGCTCTGTCAGGCTCTGCTCCTTCTTCACAAGAGGGTCTCCCTGGATGAACTGATGCTTGGTCAGAGGCCTGAAGGAGGTCAGGGAGGTAATACACTATCTACCCAAATGTTGTCCTTAAGACTTACTTAGTAAATAAATTTTACTAGAAGATTTATTATTTCAGTTTTCAAGACCAACTAAAAATTTCCTAACTTTGAAAAGGAATAGTTTGTATCTGAAAAGATAGCTCTTTTTTAGTGGACTTTTATTTATCCATGTTTTAGGATTTATCACTGGGTTTTCCCACAAAACTGGAGACATCAGAGAGAACAGCTGTCCGCCTCGCTGGGTAGTGAGTGATCAATTTGACCCTCCTCACTGAAAGCAGGAAGAAAAGGCTTTGCATTTTGGGGTGATAAAAAAAAGAGCATTTGACTCTGGAGTCTCACAAATTAGCCTGGTGAACTGCTGCTGCCAGTTTCTTATTTCTAAATTTTTAATGTTTTGTGGTTGCTATTAGTCACCATAATTATGATTGGAATAAAAACCCATATTGTCTTTTAGATTTTCTTCGTTAACTAATAAGACAAAGCTGGCTTATTTTTATTGTCAGTAAATATTTAGCAAGTTTTCACAGGGATAGCAAGTAGCTACAGTAGCAGTACTGCCCCTGGAGCAAATGACTTTATAGAACGCTTGTACCTGGCTGGATTTTAATCAGAGGCAGTGTGAAAAGCCTGAAGGACACAGGCATGGCATTCATTTGCTCATTCATCTGATCCGTAAACATGCATTGAGCATCTACTGCATGCTTGGCACTCTTCTGGGCTCCTGGAGTACAACAGGAACAAGACAAAAGCGATTCCTTCTAGTGGGCGGTGACGGTGACGGGGGATGAATATAACAAAGGGTGGTGGTGAGTGCTCCAAAAAACCAGTGGGGAGCAGAGTGGGGTTTTGTTTTAGACAGGATGTTAGAGAACTTCTGCCTGACAAAAGGATGTGGTTAGAGGCCTGCAGTAAGGGAGAGAACCTGTGAATACCTAGAGAGAGAGTTCCCAAGGCAGGACTGGGCCTGATGAGTTCAAGGGACACCAACAAGGGCGCAGGCACTGTGCTGAGGCTCAGGGGGTGAGGGGAGTAGCAAGGTCAGGTGCTTGGGGGGGTTAGGACCAGACCTCATCAGGCCAGTAGCTCTGAGAAGGACTTTGCTCTCACTAAGTCAGGAGCAGCCACTGAGTCCTGAGCAAAGAAATCACATGCGCTGACTGGCGTTTTAAAAAGTTAAGTCTGGCTCTTGTGTGGAAAGCAGACTGGGAAGGTGAGTAGCAGGCAAGAATGAAGGCTGGGAGACTCCTTTGGAGGCTACTGCTATAAACCAGCAGAGGAGGATGGTAACTGGGACCAGAACCAAGACAGTGAAAAGGCAAGAAGCTGACAGGTTGGGTCTATGAAAGAAGTTAACAAGGATGGATGGTGGAGTCATTGTGGGGTGTGAAAGAAACAGAATTATTAGTACTGACCTCAAGGTTTTTAACCTGAGCAGGTGGTAGAATGGAACTGCCACTTGCCAAGATGGAAGAGCAGGTTTATGGGGTGGGAATGGGGGGCCCAAATGGATGAGTTAAGTTTGGCTGCATGTAACTGAAAATTAAAATAAAGAAATATGGCTCAAGTAGCAGCAATTTTATTTTTTCCTCATATAAAAGATCCAGAAATAGACTGTCCAGTGCTGCTATGGTGACTCCCTGAGATTATCAGGGATTCAGGATCCATTCTAGATAATTAGAAGAAAGAAGGGAAGGAGAATGGGGTACCCCTCCCTTTCTGAAAGTCCACACACCTGTGCTTATATCTCATTGGCTAAAGTGTAGTCACATGGCCACATTTGGTCACAGGGGCATCTGGGAAATGCCTTTTAGGGATTGTGTGTAACCCCTTAGTAAAGTTGATTTTTCTGTAACTGGAGGAAAAGGAAAGAATGAATGTCCAAGTGGGCTGCTAGCAGTCTCTTTTCTTGAGTTCAATTTTGGAAGAAGAAATAAGTTTCTAGTCTTAACTCTGGCACTATCCAGCCCCGGGAGCTTGAGGTAAGACTCCATAACTCTAAACCTTCGTTTCAACTGCAAAACCAAAGAACCAGACTGAATAAATTTTAAGTTCGCTCTAACTATAACATTATGTGAATTGAGTTTGGTATACAAGAAGATAAATATGGGTTTCATAAAAGAGATAAAGTCTTTGAAGAAAAGATTATACAAGAAGATGGCTATTAAATGTTTTTAAACTGATTTTGCAATTGAGTCATTTCAAAATTATTTATGAAGTCAGTTCCATCCTTCCGTTTTTCAGAATGCTTTCTGCATATAGGTCTAGGAGACTTCCATATGTGCCTGAGAAGCATATGAATCTGTGTAATACTAGTATGAACTTGCTGTTTATTTTGTAGGAGAAAATTTAATAAAAATTTGAATAATCAACTGTTCTGTTCTTGCTCATAGATGCTTTATTTTGACCTCATTTACCAACTTTTTGACCTGTTGAATCCACAAACCACTCAGCATCTGTCATACACAGATGAAGTCCTTGCCTTCAAGGGCTCCATAGCTGCTTATTGCGAATACAGTAAATCCACAAACAAATGTGTGACAATAAAGTAGAAAATAAATGCTCTGAGAGGAACAGATGGTGAGTACGGGGGTCTTGGGAGAGAGTTGTGATAGAGGCTATGTGTGTTTGGATTTGGTTGGGGTGGAGCATGCTGTGTGGAAAAACCCGGATGGACTGGGGTGGGAGTGGCCAGCTGGGAAGGCCTTCTATACCAAAGGAGAGGAAGGGTCCAGTTCAGCTGAAGGTAAGGTGTGGTGGTACAATGGAAATATGGTGGTATTTGGGATCAGGCAGACCTAGGGCTGAACTCTGAATCTGCCACTTGCCTCCTCTGAGACCTCAGGCAAGTCATTTAACATCCTTGGATCTCATTTCCCACATCTATCATAGGATAATACTACCTTCTTCATTGGATTGTTGTCTGTGTCATATCAAGGCTTGTATGTTGAAACACCTCCCAGGGCATGGTACTGTGTGCTTCCATAAGTAGCAGGCCCCTTCTATATGGATAACCCATATTGTCCCTCATGATTTTTCAAGCTGTCAAAATCTTTTTGTCTTCATTAGCAACATTTGATGTGCATTCCATATTAAGTCTGATTCTGTTTTCTCTATGAATACAGTGACATGTTGAAAACCAATTAAAATTTGTATAGGAAAGCAATTGCATGTGATGAGCATGAGGAAGGGGTCTAACTTAGTAGTCTGGTACTTGTGACATATTCTTTGTTTCTGGAAACCACTATTAAAGACAATGAATGCCTTGGGTCACCCAGAGGAAGTTCCAAACTCTAAAGCCGCTGTTCTTCCAGACCCCAGCCTCTCTTGTCCCTTCAGATCCATCACCCAGGCGTGTCCAGTTTGCTTCCTGAGTAAAGCAGCCTTCTAGCCATCCCCATAGCCCTGGCGCCAAGTCCAGACCCCTCAGCACTCTTTTGGACTTCCACCTATTCTTCCTGCATCCACTCTTGCCTCTTTCTCAGTTCATCCTCTATGCAACAGCTGGCATACGTTTTCACAACAGATCTGGTCATGCCATCTCCCCAAAACCCTTCATTGCTTTTAGGACCAAACACATTTCCTTCCCCCCATCTCCTTCAGTGCCCTTCTGTCCCTCACTCCGCAGCTCCAGTTACACCATCCTTCTGCTGTCTGGAAAGAACCCAGTTCCCTAGTTTCTGAGCTTTTGTATGTACTCTTATCTGGTGGAAGATTTCCTGAGCTCAGCACCCAATAGCTTCTCATCCTCTTTGGTTCTCGTTCAGCTATCACCTCCAAAGGAAAGCTTCCTTGGCCCTTCAAATCTCCCTTCCCTCTTCACATCCTCTCATAGCATGGAGTCTTTCTCCCTTTGGGTCTTGGCATTGTGTCATGCATTCATTTTTATGATTCCAGCAGTGGGAAGCTCTGTGATCTCAGGCAGCTAGAACAGGACCAGGTATTTGGTAGGTGTTTCAGCAATATTGGATGAGAATGCAGAATGCTCTGGAATGTGAACTTGGTTCTTCCTCCTTATACTCTTAGCCATTGTCTTCTGACTTCTCTATTCAAGGTTTTGGAGGGCTTCACCTCCAACAAGAGGTGACAAGACAACAAGAACTCCTTTGTGCTGGATGTGGTGGTATATGCCTGTAATCCCAGTGACTGAGGCAGGAGGATTTAAGTTCAGACAATTTAGCGAGACCCTGTCTCAGAAAAAAAATAAAAAGGGCTGGGGATGTAGCTCAGTAGTAGAGCACCTCTGGGTTCAGTCCCCAGCATATGTCTAAAACACACACACACACACACACACACACACACACACACACCTATTCTTCCACTGAGTTGCTTTTGTAATTTTGACAAAATCTTTTGGCCAATATGTGGATCTATCTATGGACTCACTATTCTGTTGGTCTATGTCTATATCTTTTTGCCAACACTTTTGATTACTATAGCTTTACAGTGGGCTTTAAAAGCACGTTGTGAGTCCTCTAACTTGGTGCTTTTGGCTATTCTAGTTCCTTAGCTTTTCCAAAGAAATTTTAGAATTGGGTTATTTCTTTTTTATATATCTATTTTTTTGGTTGTGGATGAACCTTTATTTTTGTTTTTATGTGGTACTGAGAACTGAACCTAGTGCCTCACACATGCTAGGCAAGTGCTCTGCCACAACTCCAACCCATGGGTTATTATTTCTTAAAAAAAAATCCTACTAGGATTTTGATTGAAGATGTATTGAATCTATAGACTAATTTGGGGTGAATTACATCTTAATAACATTTAGTCTTTCAAACTATGAACATAGTATATCATTGCATTTTTTTGGGGACTTTTAAAATTTCATTCATCAGTGTTTTGTAGTTTCAGCATACAGGTTCTGCACATATTTTGTTAGATTCCATCTAAGAATATAATTTTCAGTGCAATGATGATAAATGCAATGGATTTTTAAATATTAAATTTGTACCCTGCAACTTTGGTAAACTCATTTATTAGTTCTAGGAGGTTTTTGTTTTGTTTTTGTTTATAGATTCCATGGGATTTTCTACATAAACAAGCAGGTTGCCAGCCAATAGAGAGTTTTATTTCTTCATTTTCAGCCTATATATTTTTTATTCTTTTTTCCCCTCTTACCGAAGTTGCTAGAACTTATAGGATGCTGTTGAATCAGAAGGATGAAAACAGATATCCTTGTTTTTGATTCCAGGGGAAAGCCTTCAAAAATCTTTATACTAAATGTAGAGGTAAGTGTGTGATGTTCACTGTAGGTTTTTGTGTTTTTATTGTTTGGTTGGTTTTGTGGGTACATATGCTTTATTTAGTTAAGAAAGTTTCCTTTTATTCCTCATCTAAATTGATTCTTATTCTCTAATCATATATAAATTTTTATTTAAAATATCCTTGGTGACCCTTTGTGACTGTTCAGGGTTTTGTCTTTAAAAGAGCATCATAACTTGAATACTAGAAATAGTGGAAGAAATAGGTTGGGTGCTTCATTAATAATCATCATCATCTTTGATTTTCTGATTGATTTATGTTTTCCACCTTTTCATTGAGTCTCTGTGGAAGCCCTGGAAGGTCAGGTTATTACCATCTTTATTGACAGGTGTGGTATTCAGGATCCAGGGATGGTGACTTGTTCATGTCCCTTAGCCTGTTAGCACCAGAGGTATAACCATTATAGAAGCCATTCTATGGACTCTCCACAATGGATGTGCCACAGCACCCATCCAAGAGTTTATATATTCTAGATACTAAACCCTTGTCAGTTGTGTGATGTGTAAATATTTTCTCTTTTGTGTGTGTGTGTGTGTGTGTGTGTGTGTTTTGAGGTGAGTTCTTGTTATGTTGCCCAGGTTGGCCTTGAGTCCCTGGGCTCAAGAAATTCTGCTTCAGCTTCCCGAGTAGCTGGGACTATAGGTGTGCACAGTCACATCCAGCTAGGTTGTCTTTTCACTGCTTTGATAATGTCCTTTGATGCAGAAAATTTTAGCATTTGTTGAAAACCAATTTATCTATTTTTTCTTTTGTTACAAGCTCATGTTTTTGGTGTCTTTAAAGAATTCATTGCAAATATAAAGTCAAGAAGATTTACCCCTAAGTTTTCTTCTAAGTGTTTTGTGGTTTTTATTCATATATTTAGGTCATCAGTCCATTCTGAATTATTCTTCATATATGGTATAAGATAGGGGTCCAACTTCATTCTTTTGTCTGTGGATATCTAGTTTCCCACTGTCATTTGTTGAAGAGCCTGTTCTTTCCTCAGTGAGTGGTTTTGACTCTCATTGAAAATCAGTTGGCCACAGAAGTATGGGAGCTAGGCACTTTTAACTGTGAGCACTTTGGCAAATCACTTAATTTTGTTCTTTCATTTTCTCACCTATAAAATTGGGATGTTCACCTCTTTATCTCAGAGGTCTTGTCAGGATTAAATGAGATCACATATGGGAAGATCTTAGTAACTGGCACAATGCACGTAAACTCTGGCCTTGCTGCAAAAGAGTATCAGAGTAAGCAGTGTGACATCCATCACCTCCACTTCTTTTCCTTCCTCATGTCTCCAGGGCACAGGAGACCTTAGACACAGAAATGTCTATTTTTACCTCAACTATTTGCTGAGCATATGCTTATATTGAACTGGAAGTCAATACTTCCCCCTGGCAACTTTGGGCTCCTCATGCCTCTGAGTCAACAGGCTAAAAGGGAGTTATGGTGTTGGTGGGGGGCGATTGATCTAGATTACCAAGGGGAGATTGGATTACTACTCCACAATGGAGATAAGGCAGAGTATGCCTAGAGTGCAGGAGATCCTTTAGGCATCTCTTGGTATTACCATGTCCTGTTATTAAGGTTGGAAACTATAGTAACCAATTCAGGCAGGATGACAAATGTCTTAGACTCTTCAGAAATAAGGTGTGGGTTACCCTCCAGGTAAATAAATAAGACCTGCTAAGGTGCTTGCTGAAGGTGGAAATGGGGTGGTGTGGCTGGAGAGATGGGTCACTAGAGGCATGTCCTGGAAGGGTGCATCTGCCCTGCAACCCCTTCTCTTTCTTTCTCTCTCTTCGTTGCCCCGTCCCCCTTTCTCTTTTCTTCCTTGCTGCCATGAGGGGAGCAGCTTTCCTATGCTTGGCTCTCCCCCCATGATGTGCTGCTGCATCTTGGGCCCAGCACAATGGAGTTGACTGTTTATGAACTGAGACCTCTGAAACAGTAAGCCAAAATAAACTTTTCCTCTTCTAAGTTGTTTTTGTTGAGTATTTTGGTTGAAGTGATGTAAAAGCTGACTAAAACACCCCTGGACAAAGATGGTGAGGTGAAGCACTTACCTAGAAGTTCAGACAAGCAAAGAAAGTAGTGGTTACTCTTTGCTAATTGAGCCAAACATTTGCCTCATACCGACTTTGTGCAAAAATCTCTTCTGGGTTTTAGAGATCCACACACAAATGCTACCCCTGCCTAGAGCTCAATCTAGAGGTAAAGACAGATTGTTAAACAGCACTTTCAAAACAGTGTGATGCTTTCTGAGATAGAATCAAGCAAAGAGGGTTCTGAGAGTGTGTGACAAGATAATTTTAGCCAGAGGATTTAGAGAAGGCTTCTGGGGAAAAAGGGACACTTGAGCTGGGTATTAAATGACTTGTGGGTAGGAATATGCAAGGTGGATAAGAAGGGAAAGTGAGACATGAAATTCACAGTTCTAAAGGCAAGAATATAAATTCTAGGTTCTAGGAAATGAAAACTGTTCCAGGGTGCATGGAACATAGGGTTGAGTTGAGGGTAGGGTTAGAAAATGTACAGGGCTATTGGGAGCTATTGCTGAGGTACAGGGAAGTACTATGGTTAGAAATATTTTTAGAGATCAATAGGGGACCAGAATGTAAAATGGATGTAGGATGGAGGTAATGAGAAGAATCAGGAGAAATGTAGTGAGGATGGAGAGGAGGGGAATTATTAGGTGGATTTATAACAAATCAGATTTGGGAGTGTGGGAGAGAAGGGGCTTAGGTTAACTCTTAAATTTCTGACTTGAGGGACTTGGTCAGGGAGCTAGTCATTCAGAGAGGAACACAGGTGTGAGGACAAAGTAAGAGAAGAAGAAAAAAAAAAAGGTGTTTGCTTTGGCAGGTGGATCCAGGTGGAATTATCCAATAGATAGACTGTGAGACTAGACTACAAACCAGTTTGAGGAACATGGGTGTGAAAAGCACACATTTTTGTCTAAAGTGAGAAGTGGGTTTCATTTTGCTTTGCTTTGTTCTTAACAATTAAAATATTAACGAACTTAATTTTAATACTAAAAATACAAAGAAAAAATACAGCCCATAATTCCACTGTTTAAATAACCCCTGTTGAAAGGGAAGGAGGATAGTGTGTATTGTTAGAAAACACAAGCAATTCAGAAGAGTATAAAAATGAAAAGTTCAGGTCTTGTCTGAGTCCTTAATCATTGTAAACAATTTCTTGTATTTAAGAAAGAAAAAAATGCCTGCTGGATCCTCTGTATCCCCAAAGGGAACCTGCCTTATACTGTGTTTAAGAGATTTGTTGTATTGAGCACATTAACCTTCTCATTGCTTTGCCAGACTTAACAAGCCATCTGTTCTGGTAGGATGGACCTGTGAGCTTTCTTAGGGAAAGGCAGGTAGTGGACTGGCCCAGGGTAGGTGTGCAGTACAGCATAACTGAATGAGCTATTGCTGCATTTGGAAATTTGGAGAGTCTTTGCCTGCAGGTCCAGTTGGCTAAGTGATTCATTCAGTAAATGTTTCCAGAGTCCCAATTGAGTGTTCAGTGGGGTGTGTGTGTGTGTGTGTGTGTGTGTGTGTGTGTGTTAGTGGAGGGAGGGCATAGGACTCAGCTTCTGGACTCACTAAAGGGCAGAACTGGAAAGATCAAAGTCTTCCAACTTTCTTTTTCAGGGGAAACTGAGAACTAGTATGAGGCTATGATTTGGCTAAAGCCACATGAACTGTTGGCAGTAGTGCCAGTACTGGCACATCAGAAGACAGAGAGAAAGAGTGAGAGAGTGCTACTGGTTAGTGGTGAGTGAGCCACTTTGCTCCTTTCTACCTCTTATCCTGCCATAAAAAGTAGCAGCAATTCCCAACCCCAGATCCTCAGAGAGGCAAGACTTTGAGATGCAGCCTTTGGTTGACACCTGTTCCTCTAAGAGGCAGTATGAGTGGTATAGTACTGACTGGGAATCAGGAAGCCTGGATTTTGGTGCAAGCTCTGCCAAACCCTACCATGTTGCTGCCAGCCAGGCACATCATCTCTTCTTTATATGTAGGGGTGAGTGTAACTAAAACTCCAAGATTGTTCTTACCATTATTCTTCTTTGTAGGATACTGTTTAATAAATTATAGGAAATTAAATCTTATGATTTTTGGTTCTAACATCCTGGTTTTCAAGATTCTGGGAATGCTGCTTGGGGTGTCTCATTCTATGCAGAAGCCTGTGCTGTAAATATCCCTTTTGCAGTAGGAGAGAGCTCCATATACATTTGTCCAGTGTGAGACCAAGGACAAAGAGACCAGACCCCCAAAGAGTGCCAAGTCAGACAGGTCAGATCACCAGCAAACTGGTGCGGAGACAATTTCAGGGGCACACTGGATCCTCCAGTAGTCTCGGCAGATAGGCCAGGCCTGGGTGAACAACTCCATTTCACTTGGGAGGAAACAGGCTCAGGAAGGGAATCTGAGCCATCATTTCCAGTCACTGATTTTTTTTTTTCCTTTCCTTAATCTTTTGGTACTGGGGATGGAACCCCAGGCCTCACACATATAAGTCAAGTGCTCTACTCAATGAGCTTTATCTTCAGCTAGGACGTCTTATTCTTTGTCCAGTGCTCTTCATATACCGTTGGGTACGACCCCCTGAGACACTGCTGTTATGTGTGGGAGCCCAGAAGGCTGGGGGAACTGGGTATAGGGCCTGGAGGCACTTTGAGACCGTCACACCTGAGGGGACTCTGAGCAGTGCAGAACACGTGCCACAAAAGCCAAACGTGATCAAGTGGGCTGTGAGGCCTGGATTGAGTCCAAGCTTCGCTGATGACTCGCTATAAATCTCTGTGAGTTCTCCAGTGAGCAGGTTGGATTCTGCAAGAAACTGTCAAGCACTTTTTTGTTACCTCTGCGTTAGCATCTATGGTGTTCCATTTAGACTGGGGGAAAACCCGACTTGGAGAGGTGATGGATCCTGTCCGAGGCCACTGGGAAGGGCGGGGACAGAGCCGGGTCGAGCCGGGCTCCGCGGACGCTCAGCATGCTGGCTGTCGGTATAGTGCCCAGAATCGTCCCTCCCTCTGCGCCATTCCTCAGTCCAACCCGGCTCTGTGGTCAGAGAGCCGCGGGCCGAGCAGGGCTCCAACCGGCCGCCGCCTGTCAAACCCTCCGCCCAGCCCCGCACCGGGCCCCGCCCAGGCCCCCAGGCGCGGAGTCCCGCCCACGCACCGCGATTGGCTTCGCCTAGGCAGCTGCGGTGAGCCACTGGCCGGAGCGGCTGTCGGGCAGCCGCGGGCCCGCCCCGCCCCCTGGGTGCCGCCCCTCAGGACGCGGCGGCGGCGGCGGCGGCTGCGGCGCCAGAGGAGGCGCGCCGAGCCGTGCGCCCAGCGAGCTTCAGCGGTCGCTGCGAGGTGAGAAGGGGCGCGGTCCGCGGCCTGGGGAAAGGGCGGGCGCCAGGGCCCGAGATCCGAGGCTGGAATATCAGTGGTGCCCAAAGTCCGGGAGCTTTAGGATGGCGTGGGGAGCGCCGAGGGAAGAGTTTGGGGGTCCGGGCCCTCGCTCCGGGAGGGATCATGGGAGGACCAAGGCTCCGGCGAGCCGGGTTCCAGGGCGCGCGCGCGTGTAGACAGCGTGAGACTATGTAGCTGTTAGCGTTGCTGTATCTGAGCGGGCGAATGAGTTTGTGTGGCACATCGCGTCCCCGAGTGCGCACTGACTGGGGTGAGCGGTGTGCGTGGGAGCCAGCGTTCACCGGCGTTACTGACTCCGTGCCGGTTTGCGCGCGCGATGGGCTTGTTTTCCAAATGCGCGTAGGATTGTGCGTGTCCCGGGCTGCGCGCGATAGGTTCGCACAGCACGGATGACCTCCCATCTTCGGACTCCGCTTTTCTGGATTTGAGGGAATCATCGGTGAGTCTCGGAGGATCAGCGTCCAGGACCTGTAAGTGCGCGGTCCGCGGCTTCTGCGCTCAGTTCGGCGTCGGAGCGCCCTGGAGGTGCGCAGCCATTGAACCACCCGGAGCGGTCTCCGCGGCTTCGCCATATCCCAGCTGTGTGAATCCTGTCGCCGCTGGCTCCCTGTCCCTCTGGAGGACTCCAGACAGGCGCCCTCCGCTTCAGGCCTCAGTTTCACCATTCGTTCAAAGAGGGCTGGTCTCGGTGGAGGCAGATTTGGGCGGGAGGGCCCTGGGGGCTTCACAGGAATTCCTGGGTGACTGTGGCCGTCCCCGAGTTTGGGACCGTGAGAGCCCCTACTGCGCGGTCTAGGAGGCAGGACGCTTGTGCGTGGCAGCAGGTGAGTTAGGGTTGAGGTAGGTGTGGTGGCGCTAACCCATTTTAGAGACGAGATCTAAGCCGTCGGGGCAGTGAACTGCCCAAACAGGGGCCCAACAAGAGAAGAATCTGCTTCCCTCATTCTAATGCGCCTGTGCTGTCTCCTTACCTCAGGAGCCTGGGCGACCCCCAGCCGTGCGCCCCGCCCCGGAGCCATGCATTGCGAGGTGGCGGAGGCTCTTTCGGACAAGAGGCCCAAGGAGGCCCCTGGTGTGCCCGGCCCAGGCCGCGGGCCCTCCGGCCTCGGCGCTCATATGGCCTTCAGGGTCACGATGAGTGGTGGTAGCTGTGGTGATGGAGGCCCGCGGGACCTGCTACCTCGGCCGCCTGTGCCACCCCAGCGCACCCATGACCTCCTCAGGCCCCGGAGTCCCCGAGACTACAGCTCGTCCAAGGCCGCCGCTGCTGGGAAGGGTGAGTCCGGACCTGCCAATGTGCCTGGCCGCCGGTGTGAGAGATTCTTTTGTAGGGATTCTCCGGAGAAGTTGGTGGAACTTTCTCCGGAGTTCCTCAGTTTCTCTTTTGTTGTTTGGAACAAGTTTGACAGTCTTGAAAGGATGCCTACTTTAGGAAGCATCTAATTTAAACCCAATAGGCACTTTTTGGGGAAATGTGTAATGAAAGTTCAGATTACATAATTTTGCTTCTGTATGTTTCTGATAAAGGGTGTGTGAAATGTCAGAATTTTATTATATGTTAGGG
This sequence comes from Glaucomys volans, assembly GCA_020662805.1. Classification (NCBI taxonomy): domain Eukaryota; kingdom Metazoa; phylum Chordata; class Mammalia; order Rodentia; family Sciuridae; genus Glaucomys; species Glaucomys volans. Next base: position 162,639 of record JAJEJO010000524.1, on the reverse strand, counting down.
GGAGTAGGAACTCCTGTAACTGGTATTTGTTTCTGAGTGGCAGAAAGTATACTTTGAAGTGTTCCAATTGCCTTAAATAACAAAAACCAGAGGCCTTCAGCAGGACCCTCTCTCCTCTAGGGACCTCGGTTTCCCCATCTGTCAAGTGAGGAATTTGTTATGCCAGATGATTTTTAGATTCCTGATGGAAGAATTTCTCAATCTATAATCCACCCTGGGCCAGGTCTTGACTTAAAAATATCTTTTCTGTACTTGGTGCTCGGGAAGGGTCCTCTTGGACAGAAGTCACTTTTCAGTACCCTGTACAACCACTGAAGCTGGTGAATAGAAGGCAGGCCCCGTACAGGCTTCAGTCAGGGATGCCTTTGGTATTCTCACAAACATGTTCATCTCATCATAGTTAATTATTGAGCCATTATTTATAGGCTCCACGCTGAGAGATAATTAACCAGAAATTGGAGAAATTGTTAAGGTGCTGTGCCCATCCTCCCCCTTTTCTTCTCCTTTGGGAGAAACTGGGGTTTGATTATATCAGCACTTGGGACCATTTCATTCTCTTTCCAGGTGATTTTTAAGGAAGATGGTAATTGCGTGTTTTATGGTTGTGGGCATCCCTTCCTCAGCATTGGTCCAGCTCCTTAGAAGAGGTAGACTGGCTGACTTCCCAGTTTGGGGCCTGGTCAAATGAAATAAACGTACAGCGGTTTTTCTTTTTTAAAGAAAACACCTGACTTTGTACACAAGAGCTTTTTCTTGTCTTCTTGTCTTAAGCACCAGTCTCTTCTCCCAGAGACAAATATCATGGTTTAGGATAGATATGGAAAAAATGCATACACAGTATTATTGCTGGAATACACATAAGAAGTTTCTTTAACCAGGGAGAAAGGAGTGCTGTGTAGCAAGACAGGTTATGTTTGCTGCGGTGAGTCTCTGACTTGCCCTGCTCCACGTGCTCCGCCCACACATACCCTCTTGCAACGATTTGTGTTTAAAAAAATCATGGCTGTCATCTGCAGATCGAGTTCTCTGAGTGCCTGTCCCAGACATAACCTTTAATCCACGCCGTGGTTAGAGACCTTTCATCAGATGCTTTGCCTACGATCTTTCTCCTTGTAGTCCTCCAAGCCCCAATAATTTTTGCCCATGTCTAAAATAAGGCATATTGCATTTGGAAAGGGCAGAGGAGGATAAAGTGATAGGAGAAAGAGCCCCTTTCTTTGTACCTTAAAATTGGACTCTGTGTTAACTTTTTCTCTGAGAGGATTCTAAACTGCTTTTCTTCATAGTCTCCTAGTGAGGCTGATGGGATGGGATTTAGCACACATTTGAAAGATGAGGAAACTGAGGTCTGCGGGTGGGGAAAGTGTCTGGTATGTAGAAGGCCACCCAGCAGGTCAGGGGCTATTGCATCATCCCGCTTGGGAAGAAAGGAAGTCTCAGGACAGGGACTACGAGAAGTTCCATCCTGGCCTCTGTATCGCTATAGGCATGTTCCTCAGAGTCAAGCCAAGTGACCTGAGAGAAAACCAGCTTCCCCAGGGAGTCTTCAGCAGCCCTCTTAGTAATGCCATTAAGGAAGGGGCACCTTCTTGCTGTGCTCACCCCCACCAAAATAGTCACCAGACCACATAACCCTTTGAAAGTGAGGTGCCTAGCTCCAAACTCTCGGGCTTATTGGAAACAGACAGAAATACCAATTCAAACATATTTATTAGCTGTGCTGGAAATGATAAGACCCCACCACCTATGCTCGGTGGGATGCTGGGGGATGTTATTTCACTCCTCTGAGCCTCAGGTTCCTTCATTTATGGTGAATTTACCCTGAGACTTGAATGTGAAAGAACCATCTTTGATGCCTGGTTATTTTTAAAACTACTAGTGTAAGGCATTTGATGTTCTCAACCTCTGGTTTCTCATTTGCCGGGGAGGTCATAATGCCCACCTCATGGAATAAATAAAGCAAGGGTTATAAGAATGCTTTACATACTAAAACGGTAGAAGAGGTCACTTTTATTAATTTGCGCATGCTAGAGACAGTGATATTTTAGGTACAGGGGGTACAGCAAGAAGGGAGAATGATTTGGTTTTTAAAGTGTTGAATGTGAAGGATCCCAACCCTGGTGCATGAGTCAGGGAAAGCTAAGAGGGGCCACGCTTCAGCTCTTCCGTGACCACTGCTACCCAGTGACCAGAGAGAAGACCATACTGTGTGGTTAGGGATCAGGTTTCAGATGATCTGTCTTCTGCTCAGGACAGACCCTAGGCAGAGGAAGGGAGTGAGTTCTAGAACTCAGCAATATATCCATACTTGTTGGGTCCTGTGTGTTTCCAGATCTGAACCGGGAGGCACTGGGCATGGCGCAACGTCATGGACTAACATTGTCATCATTTACAATAAGAATCACGATCTGTTTATGGCAGAGTCCCGCTTATCCAGATTCCAAACAGCTGGGAAGGCCAAATTGCCAGATGCTGCGTTTTTCTTTCTTATTATTAAACACCAGACACTGCTTTTATAAGTCCTGACGAGGAAAGAAGGTAAACATCTGGGCTTTCCACTGGTGGACAGCTTTGTGGCGATGGCCGATGATGCTTGTTCTCTGTGCACAGTGCTTTACAGTTGTCAGAGTGTTTCCACACATTCCCTCATCTGGCTCTGCCTACCTTGCAGGCTCTTCTGAGGGACTAGATGTAGAAGTGCTTTGCATCTGTGAAGTGCAGAGCAGGTACTGGCTCTTGTTGATGTGACTCATTTTATAGATGAACACATGAAGGCTCAGGGATTTGATCATATCTACGAACAGTAAGTGGCAGTTTTGAAGGCTTTCAGCTCCAGATAGTTGATTCTGGTTCACAGCTTATACTTTCTACATGTGTGTGCTGGTGGCTAATAGCTGATGTATGTAACCAAGGCCTCATGAACATTCCCAGAGAATTTAAAACATTTTGTTTTTGATATTTCTTCTGGAAATCGGTAATGAGTCTCTCTGCCATGTCTAGAAGACTTTGTAGTTTACTATATGTCCACACCAGATAATGAGGTCACCATTTAATTCACAGCGACTCCCTGGGCCCTTTCCACCCCGTCCGGTGACTGGATACATCCAAGGAAAAGGGGGATTGATGGTCACTGTCAGCATAAACTCTATCACTAGTAAAAACAGCTGCTGTGACATGGCTGTAAATGCCAGGAAGTACTCAACCTTGTAGCAAATAAATAAATAACTAAATAAATAAATCTCTGAAAAGAAAGAAAGAGAGGAGGAAAGCAGTTGTAGGCTATGTGTATAGACATCAGGGGCTGCTGGTGGTGGGACATCATGGTTTCAGAGTTATTACCTGGTTGAATTTCTTCATCTGAGCAAGAAGCCAGTGTGATGTGCTGGGGGAGGTTTGGAGAGGCTACTGCATCGGTAATAGAAAGGTATGAGTTATTTTTAAAGCATTTTCCCCCTCTGGCTCTGGTGGGCAATTTGCTTGCATTTCATCCATTTTAAAGTGCTGGTCCTGTGATCCGGAAATAATCAGATCCAAATTTTTGGGGGTCTTGAGGTTTCAAATACGGGGAAGAAAAACCTGCTGGCCAAATGTCAGGCTCAGTGAGACAAAGAGAAACAAGTATGTGTGTGGGTATACAAATGAGATAGGAGCATGTTGCGTCTACAGTCATGAGAGTTATGTATCCGACAAATCTTTTATAGACATGTAGCGGAAATATAATTCCCCAAGATTCCCTAAGAATCTTGTGCGGCTAGAATTTCTCTGCTCTTCCTGCCCCTCCAGCTCTCTAGAAGCTGCTAAGACTTGGCGGACAGAATGGAAAGGGAACCATCACACGAGATGGTGACTTCATTTAGGCCCCGTTTCTCGGTCGTTTACCTGTGGCGCTCAGCTGGCGGAGGTCCTGGGACCCTCCTGGGTGTAGAAGCTGGGTTGCCGTGTCTGTGCAAATTTCTTTGTATGCTGTGGTTTTTCTTCACACTTCATCTGGGGAGGGGGATACAACAAACCGAAAAACCCACCCCATCTCAGAGTTATTCATCTCCCTGCGTTTCATTTGCGTGCGAAGCCAAGTTAGCCAGCACACTTATTTTTACAGTGCGTTAAAATCCCATTATAGGCATAAGTGCACAATGAATCATTTAAAAAATATACTCTTATGTTCTTTGTTCCGAATGTTGCATAATTATCATCATTTTCTTCGGTTTTTATTTTGTGGAGTTTGGCCAGCATCCTAGAAGAGAGGAGAGACTGAAGTTTGGAAACATTTTTCAATCCTTTTTTGGGTAGGATTAGAAACAACAACAACAAACAAATAAACTTTTTTTGGAAGCTACCCAGTGGCTATCACTAACTGTGGCTTTTGTATCAAGAAGATAATTTCTCTTCTCTCAGTTTTCTTGGGAGAGAATTCCCTGTTTTGAAACTGAAGTACTGGTGGTACTTCAGTAATTTTACCTTACATGTATGCTTATAGTCAAAGTTAAATTATCGTGTATGGTTTCTAATTTTTTTTTTTCCCTAATACAGATTTTCCTTGCAGTTAGTTTGGCCCTAGAGAGTGAGATTGTTTCTTTTGGTAGGGGGTAGTTTATTTTTGTGTTTAAAGAAACGGAGACAGTTGAAGGGGGAAGAAGAAATGAAACAAACTTCACTGGACTTTGAAAAATTCGACTGCATTATACAAAAAACAAGCTGTAATAGTAGGCTGGGAAAAAAGATCAGACTCCTGAAATATTTGTGCTGTTCGCTTTCACAGTGCTAATGATTCTAGCAGTTTAAAAACGGACTTCTTGTTTATTAACAACTGCTGCCCAAATTAATAGTTTACAATAAAAAAAAATGCTTTCAGCATTGGAGGCAAAGTCCAGGGACTGACAGCTGAGTTACTGAGGAAAGCAGAAAAGAGCGGGGAAGAGTTTTGTGGCTGCTTTGGTCTCCCAAAGCCTTATTTATAAGAAACTGAAAGAAAACAGAGGCTGGGCTGGGGTGGGGGTGGAGAGAATACAGCCTTAACCCAGTGGTCTTACAGTTGAAAGTCACCGAAAGCATCTGTTTTCTTCTTTTCCATCTTCCCCTTAAACTCCAAAGGGTTATTCCTTTAGAAGGGTTCCGGCGGATCGAGTGGATTGTGTTAGCATTACGAGCTGTGTTTTTAAAAGTCAGCGTTTGAGTCAGATGCACCGAGAGGAGCCCTTCAGCCTGTTAACTGAATAATGCATTTCCTGTATGGCCTGAATTTATTTGGTGGTTATGGTTGGGCCAGCCTGGAGCACACACATGCGCCATTGTGTAGCTTCGTTGCATGTGGGCATTGCCCTTCCCTTTGAACCTCAGTTTCCCCATCTGGAAAATGGGGAGCAGTTTGATTGGATGATCCATAGTTCTTCTTGCTCTGATACTGCAAGATTCCACACTAACTGAGCCAGGAGGTTTGGGAAGGATCCTGTATGTAGAATGAGACTGCTTTTGTCTCAAGGCCAGGTTTTGGACTTGATCTGTCCTGGGGAGTTGACTGCTGAAGGTGAGCACAGAAGGAACAGAGGAGGGAGGTCTGCTGACCTTTATTGAGCACTTACTGTGTGCCAGGCCAGACACATTGTAACTGTGATCACATTTCCTTATGCCCAGAAGCCCTAGTGGAATGGAGACATTGCTGTCATTTACAGGTTGGGAAAGTGAGGTGATTTGTCCAAGGTGGTTTAGGTAGTAAGTAGTGGAGCTGGGAGTTTTAAACTCAGGTCTGTCTGAAAGTAAGGACAGTACACTGCTCCTCAAATCCATGCTGTGTGGCTGTGGCATGATGAGTGTACCCCTAGCCGGGGGGGAAGGGAACAGGAGGACCCCTTTCCGAAACTCCACTAATGGGCCGAGGTGTGACTTCAATGAGAAGCTGCTCCCTTAGAGCACTGTCCCCAGCCCTGCCACAGCCTTGGGGGAGGAGAATGATTCGGGTCCTTAGGAAGCCCGGGTATGGTGAGGGCTCCCTGGGGCTGTGGAGTCCCCCTTTCAAAAGCAGCAGCACCCCACTGCCCCCTGGTTATTGCAGGTGGTACCCCCGTCTGCCGTGCCGAGGCCCTGGTTGTGGTCTCCCTTCTGCTGCTTGCGAGGACATCTTTGAGATGAGAATTCCTGCTCATCCCCAGCATTCCTGGTTATAGAACACACACATCCCCGAGTGTGGTGGCTCAGGGAGCTATTAAGCAGTTATTTCTTTTTAAGCACTTGGTGGCATGAAGAAGGGCCAGGGAGGGAGAACAGGCCGGCAGGCCAGGGATCCCGTTGAACTTGAGAGTTTGTGGGAAATGGGTCTTTTGTGTGAAATGATGAAAGAGCTGAATTCCCCGAGGAAGGCAAAGGTCCTGCTGCCAGGTTGCGTCTGTGGCCTCACTCGAGTGTTCCTGAGATGTATTCCAGTGAGTTCTCCCTCAAGAAGTCATACTCATTCCCAAAATGATACCGCCAGAGCCTTCTGGTCCAGGCTTTTTGGCCTCTTTGTGTAGACCCTGGGTCTGAAAGGGAGCGGGTGGAGGAAGATTAGAGATGGCCCTGGTTGCCATGTGGCCCCGGTTTTCCTATTTGTGTCTTCAGCAGCCAGATGACTCTTTTAGATGTTGTTGCTTTTGTTTTTAAATGACAGGTTTGCTGGAAAATAAGGCTTTCGCGAGAAGCCAGGGAAGACCGTAAACCTGACTTGAAAAAGACAGATCCCATTTGCTGCCTTAAGCTCTCCAGGGGCCTGGAGATTGGGTTTACTTTGGAACGCTGCTGGACTATATGAATTACTTCTCTGAGCGTTGGGTATTTAATACCTAGTAGAAGTTTGTATAAGAGTTGATGATGTCTTTTGCCGACTTTCCAACCCTGTAAATAAATTACACGTGCCGGCAGAGGCTGCCAGGATCCACTGTGTCAATTGAAGCTTAATTTTTATCCCAAACCACTTAATACTTTTGTCCCAGCGAGCAGAGAAAGTTACCAGGTTTCACCCAGCAGCCGGCCCATAGCAAGATGAAGGCGGCTAAAGAGCCCAGCCCAGGCCTCTGTGGATTCACCGATTTTGCCACAGTTTTTGGTGGTTAGGTAGCTTCAGCTCTCTCAAGTCAAACCCTCAAGACAGAGGATGATAATATAATTGTAAGTGTATCGTAAAAATGAAACTCAATCGCTTCCACTCCCCAGCCCTGTGTCTCACCCCCCCCTCTGGAGAAAACAGCTGTAATTGTGTGTTTGGTCCCAAGACCGCCTGCACATTTTTATCTCATTTGAGTGCAAAGCCCAGGTAATAACGTTGGCATTTCCAGCGCGAAACAAAATAGGGTTTCTAATTTGGAGACACTATTAAATATTTCATGCTTCAACCAAACTCAATTCTTTTTCCCTATAATAAGTTTAAATATTAATTCTCTGGAATGTCAGATGCCTAAAGCTAGGCATTTAGTGATCTGCAGTTTCAAGTATCTCGAAGAAGGTTTATGAAACAGGATATTTCACTGGGAGGGATGAGTAGTGTGTTTCAGAGATATCTGAATTCAAGGCAGTGTCTTCTGATTTACTTTTTAAAGGGAAAAGGTCATAAAATAAGTTGCTTTATGTGCTGAAGGATTAAGTGGCTTAGACTGAAATAACAGCAGGGACTTTACTGGTCCCCCCCACCCCCCACCCCCGTTTATATTTTAACAATGCTTTTTGGGGGAAGGGGGTGGGTCATTTTCCCGCCTGCTTGTCTCCTCCCCTCAAATCCCCCCCAAGCCAGATGGCTTTAATTCTAACCAAATCCCACGCTGAGGCCAAATGATTGATCAAACAGTCATTTGTACTTACGTAGTGCTCTTTGTGAGAATATCTCTGCACTAGAGCTTCTTGCCCGGCAGGCTCTTCTTGGGGCCTTTAAATAGTTGATTTCAGACACATCGAGGTGGCTTGGAGAGCTCGGGGTACAGGGGCAGATGGAGAGCCGTAATCCCAGACCTTGACTCCTCAGAATTTCTTTCTTAAAACCTTTCTGTTACTTTCCAGCTCAGATGGCAGAAGTATCTGAGCTTTTTAATCCGAGGACAGAAATCTTCCCTCTGGCCTCATGACAGCAGTTATAATTTTAATGTCCATTGATGGAAAAGATACCTGATGAGGTTTAGGTAGCTACTAATTTTAAGAGCTGTTTTTTAAACAGATTTGTATTTGTTCAACTGTAGCAGCACCTACACACATCTGCAGATGTGAATTTGTGCTACAGAATGTTCTTGGTACATGCTTTAAAGATCTTGCCTGAAGTTACAGCTTGGTTTGTGGATTGGCCACCAGTTGGCCAGACCAAGTGTTGGAGCTGAGAGCCGGGAGCCTGTCAATGCAGCTCTTGAACCCTGCTGTGGTAGAGATTGCCCAGGTCTCCACCTGGGATAGGATTACATGGAGTTCCTGGGGGATTGTATTGTTCTCCTTACCCCTTTCTGAGCACCATTGTGGGCTTTTAAAGTGGAAAGATTTTCTAAATCATATAGTTTATCCAAGCCCCATAAGGTTCCAAGAGGTCATGTTACTTGTACAAAGATGGCCATGGGGCTTTTGGTTTCAGATCTGGGTTCAGATCCTGACTGTCTCCCTGCCTAGATCTTGGGCAAGTTCACTGAATCTGAGCCTCAGTCTTCCTTGCCTGTAAAGTGGAGATAATTCCTGTCTCAGAGTGTTGACATGGGGTTGGGGATTGAGATGAGAAGTCTGCAGAGCAGGTGACTCAGGGGCTGGTGCACAGTAGATAGGTCAAGAAGGGAGTTAGTTGTTAGTTTCTCTGAGGACGGAGCTGGGACTAGGTCCCAGGTTGGCTCTATCAGCTGCTGTCTTTCCTCTGCACTGTATTACCCTATCCCCTTACTATATTCTATATTCTTTTTCTTTCTTGGTGTAATTGAAAGAATAAGAACTTTGAATTAGACTGAGGTATGGAGGACATAGATCTGATTGACTGGCATCTTGACTTCACTCTGAGCTAGGGGAAGGTCAAGAGCTGTGGTCCTTGGTGAAATGGGTGAGGGCTGCCTTAGCACAATTCAGTGACAGGACCTGGCCTTGGGTCAGCCCAAGATGCTCAGGTAACTGGTGGTGACTCTGGTGTTCAATAGGATGGGGATGGGGCTGTCTGTGAGGTGGATCAAAAGGCACAGACCCTTCCCCCTACCCTGGTTTGTTGGGTCGGGAGTTGCCATTGAACTCGACCATCCCTTTGAATTACCTCAACTTTTCCTCCCCAATTTTTAAAAATATTTTTAATTGTAGATGGACACAATACCTTTATTTTATTTATTTATTTTTATGTGGTACTAAGGATTGAACCCAGTGCCTCGCATGTGCTAGGCAAGTGCTTCACCACGGAGCTACAATCCCAGCCCACCTTCCTCCCCAATTTAAGGTGCTATTTCCCTCTGCTCCCCACATCTCCTCTGCAGTACTGCTGTGGCTTCTGTCTGTTGATCCCTGCTGCTGTAGATATCCTGTGAGACCATTTAATTCTTCCCCCAGTCACTTCTTGTGAGGTGGGTATCATCATCCTCATTTTAGAGATGAGGAAAACTGAGGCCAGAGAGGTTAAGTGACCTGCCCCAAGTGCTCGAGCCTGCAGGTGGTAGCTATAAGCCCACCTGGCCTTTCCCATCCCTTGCCACCTTCCCGGGTGCTGCTGCCTTGGGTTTGAGCTGGTCTGTTCCTCACAGTAGAGAAACTGCCTCCTCCAGGCAGAATCGACCTCATCCTCCTTCATCTTCTCACTGCCTGTGTCACAAGTCAGTCCTGGCTCATGTGTTCTTCCCCCTGGGATACTGGTCTCCTGAGGGGCAGGGTCTGTGATGAGCGCCTCACTGACTTGCTGAGTGCTGGACCCCAGCGGGGTTGATCTGTCCCTCTCCAGTGGAGGTTGGGCTTCCTGGAAAGTTCCCAAGCAGATTTTCAGGACAGCAGCCCAGAGGTCCTGGATTTCTAAGACTTTCTTCCCCATTTGTAAAGTGGGGAGAAGGAGCACTGCTTGCCAGCTGTCGGGGCATATGTGATGGAGTGTGTCAAGGTGTCCTGGAAACTGGAAGTGCTCTACTTGTGTTTGGTGGGTGATTGGTTGGTTCATTGTTATTTATTGATGCCTGTTCAGGTTTGGGGTTCAGCCCCAAACACCATGGTGGATTAACCAAGCCCTCGCCTTTGCAGAGCTTGTACCCTGGAAGGCAGGTAGACAGTGATGGAGCGTTCTCAATGTCCCTCCCAGATTAACTGGTCCCCAGCCCACCTCTGTGCAGCAGCACCACCGTTTCACTTGGTGTTCTGTCCTAGGCAGACTCCTGCCTTCCAGCCAGTCTCAGCCTGGTGACCTCAGACGATCTCACTGGGCTTTGGTTTGCTGAGTTATAAAATGGAAATTTTTGCCATCTCCCCTCTTGAGGCTCTTCTGAGAATCAGTGAGGTCAGGATAGGAGAAGGCCAACTGCTGGGGCCTCTGAAGACAGGCGGGAAATCTGGTTTATAGAGCAGCCCATCTGCAGGACACTGGTGGTGGTACTCACTCAGGTTCATCTGGTCAGGGATGGGGGCTGCCTTGACTAGCCCTTTTCTTGCACTGGTTGCCAGCAGTTCCTGCTGGTTAAGCTCCTCTCTGTGTTTCTGGTTGCTGTATGCTTAGAATACAGAAGAGCTGTTTGCAAGGGAGATGCAGAGTTAAGTAAATTCCTGTTGTTTGTATTGGCCACTCAAGTAGGAGGCCCTGGGACTATTGGAGACCCTCATCCTCATCCTTCCCTTATCATTTTCATTATACTGTAATCACTATTTAGTGAGCACTGCCAGATACTGGATCAGTCTTTTGTTTTTTGTTTTTTTTTTTAAATACATCATCTTGTTTAATTTTATAACCACCCTGTGATGTGTAAGTGTTCTTCCATATGAACACTTATGGCTGTTTAAATTAATTACAGTTAAATGAAAAAATTCAGTCTTTTTAGTTTTACTAACTGCATTTCCAGTGTTTAGTAGACACATGTGACTAGTGGCTACTATATTGTCCTAACGTAGAACATTCTTATCATCACAGGAAGTTCTGTTGGACAGGGCTAGTCTGAAATTCTTTAACCTGTTCATTTTTTCATTACACATTTCCCAAGTCCTCTCATCTGCTAGCCTCTGTGCCCTTGGCTCTGCCTTGGGGATCCTCCAGGGGAAAGGGCAGGCAGGTGGATGTACCAGCTTGAGATGGGACCAGTATGCTGGTTACCAGGCCTGGCTCCTATGGGGGAAGCAGACCTGAGTCCTGGGGTCTCAGGGTTCACAGGACAGTACTGACAAAGAGGTCAGAACAGGCTTGCTTGATGAGTGACCTTGAGTGGCCAGGTCCTGGTGGGTGGGCTTTTCTGGTCCTAGGGAAGCAACCCAGGGCATGTGACTAGTTCTTGGAAACCCATCTCTGGGGCTGGAAACAGGCTGGCTGCGCCCCATGCAGCAGCTTGGATAGGAACCTGGGGCTATTATTTTATCCCTATAGGTCCCTGACTTTTAACAAAGTACTTAGTTTTTCTCCTAATCCTTTTTGGGAGATGGCTGACCATCTGAAGATACTAATTTATTAATCTTTATTTTTTCCACTTATGTAAACACTACATACTTATCATAGAAAGTCTATGAACTATAGAAACATAGAAAGATGGAAGTAATACTTTCTTATAATCTCCCCTTTTATTTTCAGTTTGGTACATTTCTTTTCAGTTTTTTTTTCCTGTCGTTTAACTTTATATTAATATATTTTTATATCATTGAAATCATTCTGAACGTAGTCATGTATTTATTTTTACATTTAACATTCTAACATAATGAAACTTTCCTATGTCATTAAAATTCTTCATAACCATCCAAAAATAGATTAGATTTTGTTGCATTTGTTAAATTATTTTGAGTAGGTGATACATTAAAATGGTTCCAAATTTGGAAGCTCCAAAAAGAGTACATAGAGAACACTTACCTCTTCTCTTCCCACCCAGAAAACTAGTGATCCCGAGGTTTCATCTGGTCTCCCAGAGGTAGTTCATGTGCATACAAACAAGTATGTGTATATATATTATTTGAATATGCATAATGCTTGTAATTTTTCAGCCTTTCCCCTGGTAGAGCTAATGCTGCAGTGAACATTTTCCTGCAGCAACCTTCATTTGCATCTCTGATTATTTCCCAGAGTGAAAATTCCTAGGCTAAGGGGTAGTGATGCTTAACACATCTCACCACACAGCTCTTACTAATTTGCCAACCACAGGCAGTGCCTTCTTGGAGATTGTACTAATCTGCATCTTCACCACAGTTTCAAGAGTCCTGTCCTGATTTGAAGGTAGCAATGACATCTGGTCATCATTTCATTTTGCATTCATTTGATTATTTGAGTGGTGGAACTTATATTGTGTATTGATTGAGAGTTCCTATCTGTCTGCAAATTGGTGTTCATAATTGAGGTCTGAATATTTTACTGATAAGATTTAAAAATTGACATCCTCTGAAGTGCTCTCATCAAGAAGGCTAATACTTCTTTCATCATGTTCATTGCTAATGTTTTTATGAGTCTGTTGCTTAAACAAGTTTTTATGATGATTTTGAAATAAAAACTCAAAATTTTTTATGTAGTCAGTGTGCCAAGATTTTCCTTTGTCGTTTACTTCATTGCCTTTCTCTCTGCCTCTCAGCAAGCCCCATTGTTTATTGTTATTACTATTTGCGGTAACTTATTTTATTAAGGTTCTAAAAATAAATGTTTACTTTTGGCAAAGTAATGCCAAACCTAGCTTTTTAAATAACCTGATGCAGTAGGGCTTTCAAGAGAGCCCTGTGTCCCTGCCCAGCACCTAAAGAGCTGCGCACCTCCAGGGGGCGCCTGTCGTGCGCAGTTCTGTGACATGGTGGCCTGCCTTGGGCTCCTGTCATTGTTTTGTAGCATTTTCTTCCGCATACCTCAGTTACAAAAATAAAATAAGTTCTAGTGAACCCTCTTGTGCTGCCCCTACTGACACCGTCACTGCTGTCGGTACATCACAAACACAGTCCCTTTTGGTCTCCCAGCAGCCCCGGGAAGGAGTTACTGTTCTTTTCTCTGATTTGTAGATGAAGAAACAGACCAGAGCCTGTCACGGTGGCACACACCTGTGATCCCAGTGACTTGGGAGGCTGAGGCAGGAGGATTGCAAGTTCAAAACTAGTAGTGAGGCCTTAAGCTACTTAGGGTGACCCCGTCTCAAAATAAAAGGGGCTGGGGATGTGGTTCAGAGATTCAGTACCCCTGAGTTCAATCCCAGTACCAAACAAACCTCCCTCCCCAAACCCAGACCAGAGGGGGAAAGTAGGTTGTCCAAGGCTACACAGCTGGTGAGTAGTGAGGAACAGGCCTCTGTAAAGATTTCTGCTACCGTGTCGGTGAATTGCTTTCTGTTGTGATAGGTGAGGATTTTGTTTTCTTCAAGGCCTCCTCCTGCCCGGTCTCCCATCTGCAGGCCCTTCTTGGTACATCAAGGCCCTTCTTGGTTGCATTCAAACCAGAGCTGGGACCTGGGTGATGTGTGGGCAGCTGAGGTGGGACCTGTGCTCTCTGGGTTCTGGCTGAGCCCTGAGTTAGTGGATGTGACCCAGGCATTGGCTAGTTCTGAGGCAGGACCTCAGGTGCCTTAGCTTGACTCTGGGTTTGAGATCCTTGCCCCGCATGCTTTGAGAGCACGAGAGAGTGGAGGTGGAAGAGCCCAGCCAGAGGTTTCTTTAGAGAGTTGTTGACATGTTCTTCTCCGTGCCAGATGGCGAGGAGGGTGCTATTCCTCCTCACAGAGCTTTGAGCCTGGGCTCAAACTGGACCATGCCGAGAGCAGGGCCTGGAGGGTCTGCTGGTGGATTGCACATGGAGGTAATAAGGCTGCAGTTGGGGCTCTGCCAGGTGTCAGAGTGGATGGGCACCCTCTGTCTCTACCCACACCTTGGTGAGTTGTGTCAGGAACCTGCCTGGTGGTCATTCTCAGGCCAGGTAGAGGTGAGAGACTGCAGGGGTCCCATGGGATGCAGTGGGCATGGGAGGGGTCTGTCTCTGGCATGCCCCAGCGAGCCCCACAGTGCCTGGCCTTGCCTCCATCTCCACTCCCCTTCCCAGGGCAGGTCCTGCCAGACGAGGGGAAGAGGTCGTCTGTGAATGAGGCTTGGAGTTGGGATTATTAATCTGAATGGGACATCTTAATTACTAAATGGAGACTGTTCTTGGGACTAAAAGTTCTTGGGACTAAAAGATATTTTATGATCTAAGAGTGATCCAGAGAGTGAAGGGAACTTCCAAACTTCCAGTAGACTCCACAGGGGTGGGGACAGGGAACAAGTATGTAGATGGAGTTTTGAAAGGGACATGGAGGGCATGCAGGATACTGGGTAATGACACAGTTGTTTCTCTAGCACCCTCTAGAGTCACTTTCTCAGTGTAGCGGGTACATTTGGGAGAGCATATCCGCCAAATTGTGTGCCTTGGGAACTTTTCTTTTCTGGCACAACCTTTTGTTTTCCTAAGGTTAAATTTGACCTCCTGTTGCTTATTTTATGTTTATGGGTTGAGTACCATTTTCCTCTAAGTGCTCCATCGTCCATCAAATACCTGTCGGTCATACTTTCCTAAGTATGTTCAGATGCATCAGGCTTTCTTAGCCCCAGGTCCTGAACTGGTTAGTTCTGCACAGCCCACCTCCTGGGACGGTTCTTCAAGGCTGTCCTGTACAGGACCGCCTGATCTTGGTTCACCCACCTTGGTTTACAAAGCCTAGCTCATGGAAGGAGAAGAGAGAGTGAAAGGATGCTGGGTAGTTCTCAGGATTTCTTGTTAATGATGGAGTGCTGGGCTTGGAAATGACATAGACAAGAACTGTACCCCAAAGCAACTGCAGGGCCATCCAGTGGAGACTCCACCAGCCCAGTGCACAGCATGCACTGCTGGGACTGGGCTGCAGCCGATGTCCTTGCTGTGATCTGTACTAGGACAGGTTTGAGCCATTCCCCCTGGGGTTGTGTTCTTCTAATCAGTCCTCCGATGGGCAAAGCCTGCATCATGTTCACATGCTGTGGCTACAAGGGAGGCTGGGAAAGGAGGGTTTTTTGTTTGTTTGTTTTGTTATTTTTTTGTTTTTGTTTTTGTTTTTTACTTAAAAATTTTTCATTGAACACCTTGCTGTGAGTTAGGCACTTTTCTAGATTCAGGGAGAACAGACAGACAAAAATTTCTGTGCCCACAAAGCCTACATTCTACTGGAGGAAGACACAGTAATCAAATAAATAAGTTAAATATAAACTTTTATACTGTGGGCTAAAGGCAGGGAAGGGGCTTGAGGCCTGCTGTATACAGTGTGGTCAGGACAGGGTGATGCATGAAGCCAAGCAAAGGATCTGAGGGATGTGACATTGTCAGTCAGCCTCTCTGTTTTTGGTGTGTGTTTGTGTGTGTGTGAGTGTGCACGAGCGTTCTCACTGGGCTCAGTGGGGGCTTTACGTTTACGATGAGTCATTTTCCCAGTAGAAGAAAGGTGTTCGGCTGCTGGGCACCAACGAACAGAGGCAAACGTGCTTTGCGCTGTTTTCCTTTTCTTTGGTTTAAACCCATAACCTGCCAGGGCACATCCTCCAGTGGTTTTCTAAGAAGGGTAAACGAGGAGGTGTGTCTCACAAGGTGTCATCCTGATACCGTTTTGCCTGGGTAATTCAAATTAGAGCTAAGCGCTAAATGTTTACTATTACAGGGTTGGGCACTATTCTGATTGCTTTGTGTGAATTAGTTTGTCCTTACCATAATCTTTGGAAGTGTGTACCAAACGATGGTTATACCCATTTTACAGATGAGGAAACTGATACTCGTTATGCTGAAGTAAATTGGCCACAGTCACACAGCTAGTTAAGTGGCAAGGCGGGGATTTGAACTTGACCTGTCTAGCTTCAGAGCTGATCTGGTTATGAATCAACCAGCTTTTCATTTTGCTATGGGGTAGTCCAGAGCCATGCTGACTCCGGATACTTTGAGACTTGGTACAGAGGCTGCAGGCCCCTCCCCCAGCCCACCCCACCTGTTTTCTGGAAGGGTGTAGGATGTCCTGTGCACTTCTGGTGTTCTGCAGATTCCCAGCAATGTGCCTTGGTGTGGCTTTCCCCCATTAATTGGACTGGGGCCTGGTTAGCTGCTTATTCTGGAGGCTTATAGCCTTTAGTTCTAGACACTTTATTGCATTTGTTCTTTGAAATTCTCTCCCGTACTATTTCTCTGTTGTCTTTTTCTGCAAATCCCAGTAGTTGCATGTCTGGCTTTCTGATTTAATCCTCTAATTTTTCTTTTTTTACCCCAGTACCTCTTTGTATGTGTTTTAAATCTCTTTTCAGAGAATTGCTTTGAACTTATCTTTCATCTGATTTTTTTTGCTTTAGGTATTTTGAGTTTGCAAGAGCCTGCTCTTGGTCTCTGAGGGCTCCTTTTCATGTGTTCCATCTCTGCTTACGGATGCAATATCTCATCGTCCCTCTTGGAGATTATTTTGAGGACATCACGTGGTGCTCCCCCCTATTCCCTGTGTTCCTGTTTTCCATTTGTAACAGGTTGTCTGTCCCATTCTTCCAGGTTGAGAGCTTTCCTGGCATGCTGATGCCAGCCTTTGGCTTTAGGAAAACCTGGCTCTCCTGACTGTACACTTTCCACTGTCTGTCACTCTGGAGTCCTCGCTTCCCCTTCTGCGGCCTTGAGCCCATGCTTGTGACCCCACCTCTCTCTGACTCTCACTGTCAGGCCCCTTGCCCACCCTGGTTAAAACCTAATGGCTTGCACCTGTTATGTGGTGTCAAGGAACCATGCAGCCCCTGGAGCAATAGAGTCTAAATGTGGGAGCTCGGTTCAGGATATGCTCCCAGGCCTGGTCCCCACTCCTCTTTGCTGGGTGTGCCTTCTTTAATCACAGTCAGACTGTCCTGCTGTCCCCCCCCCCGCTTTCCCCCAGACTTTGCTTCTACAGCGATGGCAGCTGCAGCTGGGTCTGCCCTCGGCACGTGCATGCACTCCAGAAGCTGCCAGCTCAGGCCATGCCAGAGCCTTATCTCACTGCCCTTCTGTGCCCTTACCTGTCCACAGACCATGCTTGTCCGGGTCCCGGTGGCCCCATCTGGTCAGACCTAGCCATTGTCTCCCACTTCATCTCTCTTGTCTTTGGGGCCACAGTGACCGCTCCTGGGTCTCCCTGGCTGCCCACCTGCCCCGGCTGCACCTTCTCCCTGACCTTGTCTGGTGGCTTGACCTCCTGGAGTCCACCAGCCTCAGGGCTCAGTCTTGAGCCTGGGCACCGTTCTGCCTCTCCACCACCGCCTGGCCTGTGCCACTCCTGGCTCCTCTCTCCTTGTCGTTGTGGAATCTCCACATGGTCTCCCAGCTGCCGCTCTTGTCTGTGAGCTCCTTTCTGTACCCAGCAGCCTCTGCAATTATGACTTAAAATGTGAATGAGATCACAGCCCTGCTCTGATGCCCTCCAGCCACTCTCTCTCCTGCCCTGGCCTAGGGAACAGATGTGACATTCATCTTTGTGCCTGCGTCATTCTCTGCCTCCCTTGCTGTACCTGGGCCATGCTGGCCTTTCTGCTCTGTGAGCCTGGCAAGCTTGTCTCTCAGTAGGGCCTCTGCAGGCCTGTCCCCTGCCTGGTGTACTTTTCCAGCTCCCCTTCCCACGGTGCACTCAGGGCCAGAGTGTCACCTCTCAGTGTCACCTTCCTTGACACCAAGTTATTACTCTGTTGGATGTTCATCTCAGCACTTGTCATTATGCAGTAATTTGCTATCCTGGGTCATCCTTTGCTCTCAACTGTGAGAGCTCCAGGAGCAGCAGGACTGGGCATCTAGGGGAGCATTGACCTTAACCTGCGGGTGGGTGGCATCTTCCTGCCCCTCCTCACCATCCTGACAGCAGTCACCTTGGGTGCCCATCTCTTAGGAGCAGTGCCACACTTCACTCATCTCGGTGTCCATCTTGGGTTCCAGCCTGGCACAGTGAAAAAAAATGCATTTCTTGTGAATCTTGTGAGAGCCTTGGTTTTGACGCTGCCTGCAGCTGGGACAGTGGAGAAGCCGGGGGGCTGGCAGAGAGGCCATGGTAGACCTGGATTTGTAGTCTTGGGGACTGGGGTGCTATGTAAGACCTCTCAGTCTTCTCTTCTGTAAAATGGAGATGAGAATCCATCTCTGTACTCATGTGAAGCTCAGGGGGGACACTGGCAAGGGAAGGACTTAAAAAAAATCCCTAATTTCTTTTTTTCTTTTTTTTTTTTTTTTGGTACTGGGGATTGAACCCAGGGGCACTTCACCACTGAGCCACATCCCCAGCCCTATTTTGTATTTTATTTAGAGACAGGGTCTCACTGAGTTGCTTAGGGCCTCGTTAAGTTGCTGAGGCTGGCTTTGAACTCACGATCCTCCTACCTCAGTCTCCCAAGTGCTGTGATACAGGTTATAGGCATGTGCCACCACGCCTGGCTCCTAATTTCTGGAAGGTGTAACCCACCCTGCACTTGAGGTGCAGTGGCCATTTGTGATGCACCTGTGTGCTGTACTCAGGTGCCTCGATCCCATGTTCATCTTTCCAGCACTTGGAGGCGCCTGGTGATTTGGTTGGTGAAAGGCTGAGGCCTGGAGAAGACCAATGACTCGCTGGCCGTTCTTGGAGCCTTTGCTGCCTGTTTTCTTATAGGCCTTGGACCTTGTTTTTTTTTTTTAATATTTTTTAGTTATAGATGGACACAATGTCTTTATTTACTTATTTTTATGTGGTGCTGAGTTCGAACCCAGTGCCTGTGTGTGCGAGGCAAGCCCTCTACCACTGAGCTACAGTCCTATTCCACCTTGTTTGTTTTTAAGAACAATAATGACCAAAAAAAAAAAAAATCCAAATTGCTGTTTCTGGTTTATCTTTCTTTGCTTAGTCATTTCAGTGGGGAGGGGCACTGGGGAGAGGGGAAGGAAATGAGGATAAGGCCTCAGGAATTCCCTGGCCAGCCACCCCATGCCTGGGGTGCAGGTGGCAGGCACCTCATGAAGAGGCCGCAGGGCCTTGGGACTGGGGTGTCATCCTGGGGAGGCTGTGGTGTACTCTCTACGTGAACTGACGTCTTTAGGACCATCTAGCTACAGGCTTTGGCCCTATCCTGCCCACCTTGAAGGAGTCTTTTCTGCCCCTCTCTTCTTTCCTCCTATGTGCTAGTGTGTCCTTTGTTTTTTTTAGACTTTGTCACCTCTTATTTCCATTGCCTTGTTTCCCTCCTTTTTGGGTTTTCTTTTTTATTGTCTCTGTTCCTGACTCTTGTTTTGCCCTTCTGCATCTTTCCATACCTTTCCATCTTGTCTTCTCTTGGCTCTGGTTTTTTTTTTTTTTTTTTTTATTTCTTATGAGTGATTATCGGGCCCATGACCCTTAACCACTGAGCCATGTCCCCAGCCTTTTTTTTTTCTTTATTATTATTAGTTTTATTTTGAGACAGGGTGTCACTAAGTTGCTTAGAGCCTTACTAAGTTGCTGAGACTGGCTTTGAACTTGGAATCCTCCTGCCTCAGCCTCCTGAGCTGCTGGGATCGCAGGCATATGCCATTGTACCCGGCTTCTGCCTCTTTTTTTGTTTTTAAACCTTCTCTCCATTTCTGCCTTCCAGGGTCAATATTCACCCTCTTTTTTTTTTTTTAAACCTTCTCTCCATTTCTGCCTTCCAGGGTCAATATTCACATTGGGGCTTCTGCCACCTACCTTTTCTGGCAAGTGCCACCTTTTTAAGAGAGCCCATATCATAGCCTGGGGCCCCTGATGGCTCTTCTGTGTACCTGACCTGCCTGAATTAGAGTCCTGGCAGGCCTGGCTGGGGCCTCCCATGGCCTAGGGCTGGGCAGAGGGCAAGAGGGCAGGCTCTCTGGCTGCCAGACCTTCTGCGCAGGTCTGGGATAGACCCCACTATCAGTGACCTCACTCGGTTAGGGCACACTCACTGACCCCACCTGTGTGTTGAGTCCTGTGCTGGGCTTTGTCCTCCAGGGGCTCTATATAGGGATGTGGACTTGGAAGCTGCTCATTGTGACCACAGTGTGGCAGGTGATCACCAGTTATGCACAATGGAGAGCTGCGGGGCCTTTCCGGAACCTGTTGCAGCTGTAGGCCCCTCCATGGTGGAGCAGCTTGAGCCAGGCTTCTAAGGGCAAGGAAGTCTTGACTGCATGGTGAACAGGGAGGGAAAAAGGCAATCTAGGTCTCACGACACACAGTGCAGTTCAGAGCAGCTGTGTCCATGCCTGGAGCTGTTGGAAATGTAGAGTCGCAGCTGCACTCAGACCCTGAGGATCTGCTTTCCACCAGGACCCAGCTGACTGATGTGCACCGCGGAGCCTGAGAACCACTGCTGAGGGCAAAGCCTGTGCAAAGGCCTGGAGGGGTGGTGAGCTGCTGTGGTGGACACTGGGTGGGATTTGGTGTTGTCACAGCAGAGATGGCCTGAAGGTGGCTGGAGTCAGGCTGCCAAGGAAGATTGGACTCACACTGTGCTGGGTCTTGAATGACCCTCCAAGGACGAAAATGGAGCTGGATAATGCCTGCTACTTCCAGCCATGTCATTGAAGGTGTTTAGGGATCACTAGGTCCTGCTTTTTCATTAGATGAACAGAAGCCCAGAGACCCCAGGTGACTTGCTTAGGGCCACACAGCAAATCAGAGATGACTGAACTGAAAAAAACCACATGAGGGGTAGGATAGAGCTCATGGTAGAGCAGCTTGTCCAGCATGTTCCAGGCCCTGGGTTCCGTCCCCAGCACCACACAGAAAAAACAACAGCAAAAACCAAACCATAGTACATGCCAGACACCTAACCGAGTAATCCCCTGGGACTAATAACATGGCTCATTCCCTCCTGGTGATCTCCACGTAACAGGCAAGACACTGAGGACAAAAACGTTCGTCTAAGTGGTAGGGAGAGCCAGAGCCGGCCTTGAACCTCATCTGGCCAACTCCAGGGCCTGAATTTCCTGCTGTGCTCTATCCACCTGGAGGAGAGGAGCCCCGGGGAGCTCTCACCTGGAGGCAGCAGATACCTCCAGAGGTTTGTAGGCAGGGAAGGACATGGCCAGGCCAGGTCTGGGGAAGATCACACTGGGACAGGGACTGTTAAGGTCTCTGTGTGGACTTGGATGACCAAGTTCTTTCCTCCTCGTTCCTTACCTGTTGGGTTTGCGTGGCAATTCAGCAGAGGGTCCACTCCAAGTCTGACTTTGTGTGTGTCGTGCTGTGATGGTGGAGGTGCGCACGGGTGTCTTGGCCCTGGCACCACAAGGATTTTCCTTTGGCCTGTGTAGGTATTTTGAGCCATAGGGTAGGGGCTGAGGACAGGTGTGCTCAGAGAAACTTAGTGTAAGGGAGGCAGAGGGGTGACTGTTGTGTCGAGGAGGGAACTGACCAGCCCCTCCAGTGTGACCACCCTGGCAGGCTCCACCCCACATGTGATTCTGATTTGGGGCCTGTGTAAAAGTTACCTAAACACCACTCTAATTACTCTGTTTAGGAACATTCGCATGCGTGGGAGGGTGCCTGGACTGCCTCCCCACATGTGCTGGGGGTCTGCGGGAGGCACCATGTTTGCACGAGCGTGACAGTCACCCGGCTGGGGGAGCCTGCAGCATGGATCAGGGAGCTCCTCTGGGGTTCTGGAGCCTGGGCAGGCAGCGGGCAGGATGGACTCTTCCAGAGCTCACTTGTAGAGAAGAGTGTCAGAAACCGTCATCGTCCTGTGCATTGGTCCTTGTTCCCACATGGAGAGATAGACAGAACCTTGAGAAATTTATAACTGAGGACATTTTTTGCCTTCACTGTGTGCCTTTGGGCAAGTCCCTTTACCTCCTTGAACCTGGGTTCTTTGTGTGCCTAAGACCACCTGCCTCACAGGCTGTGAAGGCGAAGTGAGATGAAGTGCTCTGGGGGATGAGAGACGTCCTCCCAAGGCTGTGGGATCACACACACCATTTCTGGTGCTGCATCCTCTCCATGAATCTTGAAAGACTGTGGGGCTATTTTGTTTACAGCCAACAGGGGAGATGCCTCCCCACCTAGAGATGGAGGGGCTGGCCCAGAGGGGGCTGGGGAGACATCGGCCAGCACCCAGGACTCTTTGGAGCTTCAGGAAGAGGGAGCCCCTCCTTGGAGCTGAGTGGGGTGTCCCATCAGGGTGTGCAGTGTGTGGATGGGGAGTCATCCCAGGGAGCCACAATATAGGTCTCTTGTGCTCCCTTCCCCACCCAATCTTATGCTCTGGGATAGGATGTCTGGGTCTTCCCATGTACCTCTGTGTCTGCCCATTCACCAGCCCCCCAGCAGTAAGGCTGCCACCCATCCAGCTGTCCATTGTCTTTTCACCCATCCAGCCTCCCAGTCACTCATCGGCAAATATTCATGAGCCCCATTGAACGTGTTGCTCTTGCTCTGCTCTAGAGTACGCAGAGATGAAGCAGAAGCTCCTCTCCTGGGGGTTCATGGAGGTAGTAAGGCTTTCTGTCTTGGACATCAGGAGGACCATCAGCACCTTGGCCTACCTTTCAGGATGAATCAGATCAGAGAGTACATCTAAGAGTCTTTTCATCTCTCTGTGCACTTGTTTGTTTACTCATTCACTTCTCCATTCAGTTGCCCAGCTGTCTAACCCACCCTGCCATCTGTGTCACCAACCCTGATGCCATCTACCTGCCAGGAACCACCCAGGTGCCAGCTCCCTGGCCACCCAGCCACCCAGCTCCCCACCAGCTCATTTACCTTCACACCATGGACATCACCCCTTACGTGTGTGGCAGGGGGTTGGGTTCTGGAATATTCACCTTTGGACCACGTGGGCCAGCTGTTACTTGAACTTGATTTTAAAGTTCCTTCCAGCTCTGACATTCTGTAATGCAGAAGCACAAGGTGGGGCTCCTGCTCCTCTACTCAGTGGATTCATAAACTCAGCAGTTATCGAATGCTCGCTGTGTATCTGACACTTTTCTAGATGAGGGACATGATGATGAACAAGATAGACAACCCTTGACCTCATAGAGTTGACATTCTCTTGGGGAGACACATGGTACACAGTGGACAATGAGTGTCCGCACTGCTGTGGGCCAGGTGCCCCCAGGGAGCTTCCAGTCCAGTTGGAGGTAACACTCCCAGGCTCTGCAGGTATGCTGGAGTGCACTTTAACAGCAAGGACTATAGGTGGTCAGAGGGACAGCCAAGGAAGACTTCCTGGGGAATGGCAGCCAGAGTTCACTTAGGAGGAGGGATGGGCCAGGAAGCAAGTCAGGCTACAGTACTGGGGGACCGACTGAAACACCAAAGTGCCTTCTGTCCCTTAGCAGAATTCCAATGCCTGCACATTGAGTGTTGGCCCTGCTATCAGCTTGCTGGGTGCCACCAGTCCCTTTCCTATTCTGAATCCCAGTCCCAGAACCACAAAACAAAGGACTTGGATTGGAAGAGTTGTAAAAATCTTTTGGACCTCTGAGTTTAATTAAAAGGGGAGACATATTTATATGATGTTTTATGGTGGCATGCTTCGAATCCATCATTTTAAGCTATAATCCTTGTGACACGATCCTGACAGAGACGGGGTGCCACCTACTTTTGGCAGATGAGAAAACCGAGCCTACTTGGTCAAACTGCCTCTGGCCTTTGCTTTCCCTTCACAGTTCCAGCAGAGCCCCACTGGTGGACGGATTTGTGTGTCTAAAAGCACCAAACCCGAGCAGGGCACTTGCTAGGGTGCTAGGGTACGTGGGCCCCATCTTTGTCCAGTACCTACGTTTCATTTCTGTTTGGGGAGTAAATGGTTTCAGTGTCTTTAATAGCAAGAACACTCCAACAGGAAGTTGTTCTTAAAGGCTTCCTAGTGACAAGGATCAGCCAGGACGCTCTCACAGCCGCATGGCCCCAAGTGGCAGAGCTGGTACTCAAATGCCGGGCTCTGACTCCTCAGACCTGGTCCTCCTCTGTATCTGATTCAGGGCTCTCACAGCAACCTGGGAGAGTGCCAGGGGAAGGGAATTGGGAGGGACGAGGGAAGGTCTTTTTCATACCATGTTCTCCTGCACCCCCCATTTGAGGAATGTGGGGGAAACGGCTCTCTTTCTGGGACTTTGGGGCTCTCATCTTTCCACAATGACCATAGCCAGGTTGTGGTCCAGCCAGGAGCGCTTTGTAATTTAACAGGTGCTGCTGGGAGCGTCTTTTGTTGAAGGGTTCAGTGTGCACTTGGATTATGCAAACCAAGTAGTCCCAGCCTCCCTATTAATTATGTACATTTAGAAATGTTCCTGACTATACCCCGAGTTCCCGCTCGTGAAACTCCGCAGGTCAGAGGTCACACATGTTTTGATTTTCTTGCTTGAGGTCTTATGTGTTCAAGGTAGATTTATGCTACAACCTTTGTTTATTGACTTGTACTTTTCCCTGTGAACCTGATGGAACATGACAGATGATATTTACAAGGCACGTGTTTCCGATTAAATCATGTGAGACATTAAAGCTCGATAAATGAAAGCCCCTTTGAAAAGCCAAGTTCAGAGAAGGAGGCAGCCCCTGGCGGGGCCTTGAAGGTGCAGTCTCCCCTCAGCTGGCAGTAGAAAGTGCTGAAGGTGGCAGGAGGTCCCTTTGCCGGGATAGGACTCTTTGTCACTACCCAGCCAGGTACATGGGCTGCAGAGGTCTATGAAAATGGACCTGAAGAGCCCCTCTTATTTTTACTTTCCTGTGAAGAAGGAGGGGAAAGAGAAGCTCTTCTTGAACACCTACTGTGTGCCCAGCTCTGGCACTTAAGTGCTTTCCTGCAGAGTCCAGCTGGACAGCCCAACAACTCTGAGGCTGTCACCAGCCTGGAGGGGATTCCGAGTGGCAGGGGTCAAGAATGTGAGGGTTGTCACAGGCTGCCCTCCCTTCCACTGTCTATGACTCCGGACAAATTACTTTACCTTGAAGGCCTTGGTTCCTTCACCTGTAAAATGGGGACAACAATACTGTCTCAAGTGTGCGCCACCGTACATTAGCCAATGTGGCAGTCACTGAGGCACTTTCCAAAGTCATTGCCAATAGACAGATGAAGCCAGAATGCAGATCTTCAAGTCCCAGGGCCTTTCCTGGTACTGCCCAGGCTGGTCCAGTGGGGTGGTGCAGGGGCAACCCGTGGCCAGCAAGGTGGCCTGGCTGGGTGCACCAGGATACATGGGACATTCCCTTGGCCTGCCTCGGACTCCTGAGAGCAGCGATGGGGATCTCGGTAGGCAGGATTAGTCTAATCGGGAGTCTCTCCATGGAAGTCAATTAAAGGATTTGGGTAAATCTAAAAAGTGGAAACAGCTTGGGATGAAGGTTCCCTGCCCCTCCCTCCCCCGTCCCCATTGCTCCTGCTTTCCTCCTCTTGCTCTGTTGCCTTGGAAGGAGTCTGGGGTGCTGCTGACCCATGGGACTGCTCACAGTGCGGAGACTCACCTTGTTTTCCCTTCCTGGACCCCTGGCAGCAGGTGACCTGACAACCCATCAGAGCAGGATTAGGTGTTTCTCATATTTCAAGTTTTTCTTTAGGAGTTGCCCTAGCTGATTAGCTGCTTTGTGGGACAGAGGCTGACAGGGAAGAGAGGAGGCGGGTCCTCCCCCCGTCCCCTCCCCTCCCAGTGGAAAAGTTTGCTTTTGGAAACATTGACATTTTGTGTAAGGGCCTTATCCGTCGTCACCTGCCGTTTCCCTGGAGATCGCACATCTGATTTTTGTCAAGATGTGGGGCAAGGGAGGGCACTGTGAGGTGGTGGGCAGCTGACTTTGGACTCAGCCGCTTGGGTTTGCCCTTTAGCTTTGCCCGTTGTCAACTGGGTACCTTGGGCTGGCGGCTCTCTGACCCTGGGCCTTTGTGTCCTTGTGTGATAAATAACAGTCAGATGCAGTCATGGAAATGAAGGTTCTGGACTGGGGCCCACACTGAGTTAGAATCTACTAGATCTTCCAAGGAGGCAGCATGAGGCCTCGGAAAAGCCCTGTCAGGTAAAAAGCTCCCTCGTGGGCCTGGTGCCTGGTTAGGTACAGGGTGAGCTCAGGTCCTTTCCCTGGTCCCTCTTCCTCCCTTGGCCTCCCCTTCCTTGTCTGCAAAATGGGAAGGAGAAGCCCTTTTCTGCCTCCCAGGAGCCAGCGAGTGCAAAAGCACTGGGGAAAACAGACATGGAAGTAGCAGTTACCCATGACGGTGACCTTGCTTCCCACAGAAGGTCACGGAGCCTGCTGGCCTCCTCCACCGCAGGTGGGCCTGCGTGGTGGGTGTTTCTCTCAGAGTGGGGTGTGACTTGCTCAAGGTTCAGGGCTGCCAGGTCCCTCAGAACCAGGGGCTAAGCTGAGGTTCGCACCGCTGCAAAGACCCCCCAATCCTGGAAATGGAATGGCTCATAACACAGGAGGCTCCTCAGCCTCCCTCTGTCCTAAAGTGAGCGCCCCGTCCCCCGCCCACTGCTGCATCCAGGCGTAGAGGTGTGGCTCTGTGGTACAAGATGGCAAGTCCACTGAACCAGGAGCTCCACCAGGACAGGGACTGGTTCGTTTTGAGTGAAGGAGTAAATGGCCTTGCTGCTAATTGTGTGTGTCCTCTGTCAAGTTATTTTTCCTCTGTGCCTTCATTTCTCCATTTGTACAAGGGCATCAATGAAACCTGCTTTATTCCTGCCACCAATTTGTTGTAGGGGTTAAAAGTCGTGCTGATGGTGAGCAGGCAGGAACCAGTCAAGGGTGCTATTCTACAAGGTGCTATTGGGAGCCCGGGGTCCTGGGGGAGCACTGGGTTCTGCAGTGAGTCAACAGTTCTTCCACGTAGGGAGAGAAGAATTTTTAAAGGCTACGTACTGTGCTACATGCACCAGTGGCGCTGAGGGAGCAGGGTTTGTTTCTTTAGTAGGTAATGCTGATTCTCAGAAAAAGCTAAACAAATCCCCCCTTATTGAAGAATGCTGCTCGGGGCGAGACTTGATTAAAATCGGAAAATCTAAGAGGCTTAACTGTGTGCGGTTTGGGCTGGGGAGGGATCAGGAGTGCTCTGCCCTGAACTGTGTCTCGCTGGCCCTGGTCACAGAGTCTGAGACCATGGAGGGTCAGAGGCAGTGACAGGCCCACCCTGTTTTACCACTGGGGGCTGGAAAGCCTTCCCAGACGGGGCAGGCAGAGTGCCGAGCACCTTCCTTGGGGCTCTGGTTGCTTGGGTTGGGAGGTTTGTGTCAAGGGCTTCCTGGAGACCAGTTTGCTCCATGGACTATTTGGGACAAGAGCTGTCCTGTTACTCTCAGGGTCTCAGCCTTGCCTCAGTCAACTCGAGAGGGAGACTCGTGCTTTCCACCAGCTCTTGCTGCACACAGGTCCCTCAGCTTCGGCATCCTCAGCTGTAAAATGGGCATACGAATAGTCCCTGCTTCAGAGGTAGAGGACAAGATTGAGTGGAGAGGCTGTCATACATGGAGAGTGCTTAGGACAGTGTGGACCACAGGTCACGTGGGCAGTACCTGGCAGTGCCCATGGGGACCCTCAGGAAGGAATGTTACTCTTTACATCGAACGTGGCAGAGGTTCAGAGAGGTGAAGTCACTGACCCATGCTGGAGAGGCACAGAGTCGGGGATTGGAGCCTGGGTCTGACAACTTTGAAATCAGAGAAAGTCTGTTGAACCCCTGCCATCCCCCGTCTGCCCTGCCAAGGGGACAAACTGCAGTGGCCTCCAGTGCCACTTACCCTTGTGGCATCTTAGGCCTGTGGGTGGGTGTTAGCAGACTGTGCGGGGCTGGCTTTCTGCTTGAACTTTTATGGTCACTCAGAGGATATTGCTAGAGTCCTCAAGGTGGACGGTCCTTGCAGACACAGTTGTTCCTCATTAATTGGGCTGGTTGACTTTGAGGGCACAGTGCCAGGTAGCAGCAGGCCCTGCTCTGGAGAGCAGCCCCTGCCCTCACACCTTGCTCCGTGGGCTTCTCAGTGGGGGTGTCCTGTGCCTGGGCCAGGAGGGTGAGAAGAAAGCTCTGGCTTATGTCCAGGTAGCCCAGGGCAGCCCTTGGTCCCCCCATTTCTACCCCAGCCAGCAAGCTCTGCTGCAGCTCTTTGCCCCCTACCTTGTCGGGGGTTTATGTTGAAGTCTATGCAAATGGAGGGAGGCAGGAGCATGGGGAGCCCATGTGCCTTTCACAAGTACTACTGAATTAACTGCCAACTGTGTGCCTGCATCCAGGCTGGGACTGGCTGACCGTGGAGGAAGCTGGGTTCTCTGATGCACTGATAGCTGGTAGGAGCGGTTCATTCATTTTCAAACCAGCAGTGCCTTCCTAGCCACATCATTTTGACTCAGGAGGCACAAGATGGTGTGAAGGGCCAGGGATCTGGAGCCGGATTCCAGCTTGAGGTTGAACCCTGATTCTGCCTGCACCAGCTTGAGCAGTCATTTCTTTCTCTGCCTCAGTTTTTGTATCTATAAAATGGGGACAATAATAGGGTTTAGGGTAGACTCACGAGTGTTTTCAGTGAATGAGACAGGAGAGGAGGGTGTCAGATAGGAGGGAACTGAGGCAGAGAGGACTGTGGGAGTCATTGAACCCCACAATCCTGCCAGAGATACCACTTCACACCCACCCTAGTGGCTGTAATCAACAAGACAGTGACAAGTGTTGGTGAGGGTGTGTACAAAGTCGACTCTTCACACGCTGCTGGAGAGTGTAAAATGGTACACATTCTCAAAAGAGTGTGAACATTGGACCCAACAGCTTTACTCCTAGTCAGTCCCCAAGAGAATGGAAACCGTGTGTTCAAACAAAACTTGTTCCCAGTGTTAATAGCAGCATTGTTCACCACAGCCAGAAATGGAAACCACCCAAAATGTCCATCAGCTGATGGATGGATAAATAACAACTGGTATATCCACACCATGGAATATTATTCAGCCATGAAAAGAACCAAGTCCTGATACATGCCACAACATGAATGTACCTGGAAAACTGTGTGCTTTGTAAAGAAGCCAGGCATCAACCTTCACCAAGCATGTGGTTCCACTTGTATGAAATGTCCTGAAATGTCCTGTATAGAGATGGAAAGTGGATTAGTGGTTGGGAGGAGGGGATATAGGTATGGGAACTGCTCATGGTGTGGGGATCTTTTGCATGGTGAGAATGTTCTCAAAGTGGTGATGGGTGCACAATGTGGTGAATATAGTAAAACCACTAAATAATACACTTAAAAATTCTTGTGCTACATGAATTATATCTCAGTTAAAAAAATCAATAATAAGAAAAGCCTAAAAGCAAGCTCCAGTCTGATCAGTCCCCTCCACCCGTTGGGACATGTTCTTCCCTCTCCTCCAGGCAACATGAAGTGTGGGCCAAGCCCTTCTCTTGCTGCTCTGCATCCTGCCCCTTCTTGACAGCCTTGGTGGGCCAAGAAGCAGGTGCCTCCCAGTGGGTATCACAGGAGGAAGTGTGGAGTTTTCCTTTCTGAAGATGGGTGGAATGAGGGGTAGCCCCTGTGGCTAGGACCCCCGTGAGGGGAGGGAACAATCAGGAGCAGGAACATCCGAGTGCTTCATGGGGCCAGGGGCCTCAGGCTGAGTTCCTTGTGCTCTGTCAGTGTTCCGGAGTGTTTGGGGTACTGTGGGACAGTGGTGGAACTGAGGCTTGGCTGAGCACCTTGCCGAACTCTGCCCTCCCCTGATAGAGGCAGCCCAACTCAGAGTCTGAACTTGGTGTCAGAGAGGCCTGGATGTGAGTTTCAGCTCTTTTCCTTCTGGCTGAGTGACCTTTTGCCAATCACTGAACTTCTCTGCACGTCAGTGGCATCTTTAGTGGATGTGGGTTGTCATGGGCCTGCTATGAACTGAATTGTGTCCCTCTCCCAGCTGAAGCCCTAACCCCCAATATGGCGGTATTTGGAGATGGAGCCTTTGGGAGTTATGTAGGTTTAGATGAGGCCATGAGGGTGGGGCCCCCACAATGGGATTAGTGCTCTCACCATGTGAGTTCACATCAAGAAGGTGGCCTTCTCCATGCCAGAAAAGGGTCTCCACCAAAGTCCCCATGCTGGCATCTTGACCTTGGAGTTCTCAGCCTCCAGAACTGTGAGAAATCAATGTCTGTGTCCAGGCCACCCTTTCTGCATCAGTGGCCTTTAGTGGCTGCAACCTGGACTAACAGGTCACAGAGCTCAGGAGCGGGCACACACAGCACCATGCTTGGCATGTGGCGGGCGCACCTGTGATGAACAGGTGGCTTCTTCTGTGGTGCGGTCGTGGTGATCGGCAGCAGGACCTTGGGCGAGTCATTCACTCTCTGAGCCTGTTTCCTCTGGAAAACAGGGTCGAGGTGCTGCCCACGCAGGGCCATGGCTGGGGCCAGATGAGATAATCTAGGTCGAGGGGCTCGTAAACTGTTAAGTGGCTTGTCTGTGGAGGGGGCTGGGTTTTTACGGGATGGAAATGCTGGGAGACTTGGCTGAAAGGGGTGTGGGGCAAATGACCAGCAGCTCCAGGGGCAGTAGGTTGGGAGGGCACCCCCGCTGGAATGCTCTCTCCAGGGAAGAAGCGGAAGTGACTCTGTTTCAGCAGCATCCTGTCTACTTGCACCCAGGTGGTATGGCTGGACAGAGGTCCCAGCCTTGACCCCAAGGGCAGGGGCTCTGAGCTTACCCACATTGCATGTCTGAGCGGGGCAGTGGGTAGTGTCCATAGGCGGTGGTGCATGCTTGGGAGGAGTGAGGCACTGCCTGCCAGCAACTCGTTACCTGTGGCCTTGCCCCTAAGAACCTGGGGTTATAGACAGACGGCACGGGCTGCAGCCAGAGCTGCTCTTCGGGAGAGTGAGGACAAGGCAGGGAGCCCAGTGGCTCCTGCTCCTGCCCCCTGACATCGGGATCCGGACTCTCCCGGATGGAAAATCCCCGCCTGGAACTCCTGCTGCGTCATCCTCTGGAGCACGTTCTGGGGATCCTTGCCGTCCTGTTTGCCTCCGGAGCCCTGGGCTGAGGTCTGCCCAGCTCAGACATCCCGCAAGCCTCAGAGCGTGGGGGGCGTGCTCCCGGCAGGGCTCCTGGGGTTTTCTGGTTGGCTGTCTCATGGTGTCCTGTTTGTTTGCTGTCTGGTCTGGGGCAAAGGGGTGGGTGTGGCAGGGAGTCCTCGGCATGCTGGCCTGGGCAGCTCAGCAGGCTTCTCTGGGGCAGAGGAGGGCAGATGTCAGAGAATGGATGTAGAAGCGGGGAGCTGTTCAGACCTGAGAGGTTTGGCCTGCCCCTCCCCATGGCTCCCTGTGTTTTACCAAGGGGTGTCGTGGCATCATCGTAATAGTAGGAGGCGGCCTCACTGTTGTTAGGACGAAGTGAGGCAGTACATGCAACCGTGTTTAGAGCGGTGTCTGGCACAGAGTAAGTGGAAATTGCACCTCAGCTGGACCGCGCAGGAGGCATGGAAGATGGATAGCTCCTGCCCTCAGAGCCACTTCTCTGAGCTGCTGTTTAGTGCAGCCCCACTGACGCTTCTGAGTGGGGCCACGGCCTTGCTGGGGTGGGTCTGATCCTGACCCTGTCCCAGAAATGTTCTCGAACTGGGCTGGGAGCTCAGGAACAGGCAGCAGCCCCCTAGAGGAGGGAAGGTTAGGGCTTTGAGGTATGGAGAGGGGCCTCAGGCAGGTGGGGGGCACCTGCGTGTGCAAGGCCACTAGAGTGGAAGGTGAAACCAGGGAATGTGGGAGAGGCTCATGAAGAGCCTCTACTGCCCAGCCAGGGAGCTCCCAGCTGTGCCTGGCAGACAGGGCGCCCCTGTGGGAGACTGGGTGGGGTGACCTGCTCAGCCTGGTGTCGCTGCCTTTCTTCCACTTTGCTTAGAGAGCCCATCTTTACACCATTGTTGGGGTTTATGCTGCACGGCTGTCCTCCCCACTACCTGGGTAATGTCCGAAGGTCCATGTCCTGCCTCTTCCCAGCCACCTTCCCTGGCTTGAGAGAAGCAGGCCCGGGGGCCTTATTAACTTATTAACTCACCCAGTGAATACAGACACACCTCTTGCAGAACTCTGGGCACCATGCTAAGTGAGGTGAGGGGGCATCCAGAGCAGAGACGGGGATGGGCCACCATGCCCAGGGTGTTCTGTTCCTGATTTCTTGTGGCTGTCTGGAGAGACTGTCTCTCAAGGCCAAAGAGGAAGTCTCTAGGAAACAGTGCTGCAGAAGTTCCAGTTCTGGGAGGGGATGGCCTGTTCCTGCAGACGGACAAGGACTAATGGGGGTGGGCGGGGCTTGGTGTCAGTGGGAAGGGAATGCCAGGTGGTGTGACCAGCATGGGCGAAGGCAGAGGTGGGGAGACGTGTGCATTCGTGTAAGGGACAGCAGAGTGCTGCCTGGTGGCCTGGAGGGTACATGGACAGAGAGGGATAAGGCTGGAGGCCCTGAGTGCCAACCAGGTGGGGGTGGGCACCGGGCAGTGTTACTCCTTTCCCTGCAGACCCAGGGCCATGGAGCATGACTGCTTGGTCTTTACGCACCAGTTCTTTGGAGAAAGAACAAGAAGTGGATTTATCAGTCTTGAAATGGGGGTGTGTAACAGGTCCTGTGTTTGCAGAAAGGTAACTTGTTACATGAAGCCATTGTAAAAATCCTTAGAGGTTTCTGCCCTAATGCAGGAGGCAATATTTCTCCCGTGGATTCTTTAAAACTTGAGTTTCAAGCGGGGAATAGTGATGCATAATTTATTTCTCCTGGTGCTTGATCTGAGATCCCAAGGGAAAGAACAGGAAGGAATTAGTGAGCTCTATATTACAATTTAATTGCTTGAAGGAAAAATATTATTTTTGATTGTTAACCATTAGCTGCTTTTTCGTTTTATTAAACTCCAGCCTGTGCTGAGCACAGCAATAGCCACTTGGAGCTTGCCAGCTCCTGAGGGTGGAAAACTCTCAGAATTGTCCCACCTTGTAAACCAGGGCTTACTGCTGGGATCTGAGGCCCTGGGAACTCTTGCATTTCAGCATCTGTGCTTGGTGTGCAGCTTCCTGACTGTGGGTCCTGCTCCCATTGGTCCCTGGAAAGGCCCCCAGTCAGACAGCCTCTATCCTGCCCTGAGTGAACCTGGTCACGTTGCTTAATCTGTTTTGTAGTTGCAGAGTTTTATTCTCTAGAAAAGAAATACCACAGTTTCATGTGGTTGCTGGAGCTAAATGAGACTGTGGTATTCAGTGGTGCTCAATAAAAGCCACTTCTCTAGGCCTTTGTTTCTGTTCTAGGCTCCAAGTTCATATCTGCCAGAGGCCTGCTCAGAGGGCCAGCCCCACCTCCTGCCTCCATGACAGGGACCCAGGGCTCCCAGTGAAGGAGGAGGCGCTGGCCAATCCAGTGACCCTGCTGGGCTGCGCCTGCCCTGCTGGGCTGGGCCTTCGCTGCTGGATGCCTGCTCTGTCCCTGGCTGAGTGATGATACCACACACACATGCCTCCAGGGAGCTCCCCACTAGACAGACGAAGACCAGCGAGTCAAGGCCAGTAGAGTGACCAGGGCAGTGTCTCATCCTGCCTGGGATGTTGGGCTAGGCACGCTCTGGGGGGTGCCGGGTGGCATTCTGAGGGAATTAGTGGAGGAAGCCGTATTGGTCCACTGTTGTAGTCCCTGGTCAGCCACCTTCTGGCACCCCTCCTGTGGTGGCTGTCCTTGACCTCTGCCTTTCTGTGTCCTGCTTTTTCACTCTTCGCTAATGGTTTTGTTTTTCGTGCATCCTGTCCTTGAACTTCTCCACAGCCTGGGAGGCCTCTCACCCCCTTTTACAGATGGGAGCTGGGAGCTCACAGAGGTGATGCCTACCCTGAGGTCACACAGCCTGAGAGCAGGGTGTCCCAGGGCTCTCCTGGCCCTGCCATAGAGGCCTGCTGACCCACAGGGTCTGTCACACAGAGAGGGCTTGTAAGCAGATGCAGGCCTACTGTGGACTGTGACCTTTTCATGAACTTACCTTCCCTATTGTACTCGGAATTCTGGCCCCTTGGTTAGGAGGGTAGTGAGTGGCATTTCCCAGAGTGGACTTCCTCAAGAGTGGCAGCCTTCCCTTCTCCCACTCGCTGCCCGTGACTGTGGCTGCTCTTCTCCATCAGGACTATTGTCCTCCACAACGTTTTGTGCTTAATGATGACCCTGTGGCCTGGATTTTCAAGACAGCCTCAACTTACTGTGCTGGTGAGGATTTAGCTCTCGTTGAAGGCTTCGTGGTGGGTGCAGGACTCTGCTGGGGAGCTGAGTAACCTTGTCTACAGTAAGTCCTGTGACTCTAGAATCCGGAGTCTGAGCCCTCGAGTGACTTGCCCAAGGTCACACAGCCTATATGAGGCAGAGCCTGGGTCCCTGCAGCATCTGCCTGACCTGGACTTTCTTCTTGGGTCCCACTGTTGCCTTACCAGAGTCCCCTTAGCTCAACTGCGGGGCTCGTCCCACCTGTTGTCCAGATGGTCAGGCCAGTGGCGCCCCTGAGCTGGCTGGCAGGAGCAGGAGCACAGGGCCCCAGCACACAGGGAAGATAAGGCAAAAGGGTCAGGGTCAGCCATCTTGTGAAGAGGGAGCACGGAGTTCTGAGTACCTACTGTGTGCAGTGTGCCTTGCTTTGGTCACCTCCCTGCTTGTCCAGCTCCTGAGCCACACTTACCACTCCTGTCTCTGGTATTTACCCACATCCTTCTCTGCCTCACCCCCTCCATTTGGCTGACTCCTGTTGCTCATTTCAAGGCCATCAAAGGACCTGCCCTGACTCCCAGGCAGGTCAGAGCCCCTTCTTGGGGCCCCCAGCCCCTGGAACATCCCTCCACACAGCACTGACTACCTGTGTGTTGATTGCCTGTTTTCTGTCCCTCCCACTTGGCAGTAGCTCGTGGGAGCCTGGATCATGTTTATTCCCCTGTGAGATCCAGGTGCCCAGCACCAGGCCTGGCCAGGATGGGTACTCAGGGAAAGTTGGTTCAGTTGGCTGATAAGGAGCCTCCTCCAGTTTGAATGAGATATTCTGTTTCCCAAAGCGCCTTCACATCCACATGACTTTATGTGCGCAGCCGTCTGGGGAATTGGGTGAGGCAACAGACACAGGTGTGTTTTCCAGGTGAGAAAACTGAGGTTCAGGAAGCTGCCCAGGGTGATGCGCGGTTCTCCCCTTTCGACACACTCTGCAGATGGCGCCTGCTTTATGGCGCCCACACCCGTGGCGACCCCGTGGCCAGGACTGCTGTAATCAGATGGCCTTCCTCCCCACTGAGCTCATGCTGCTGAGGGAATGGAAATTTGGATCCGTGGGTCGGGGTGAGAAGCTGGCTTGGGGGTGGCTCTGGCTGGGGTGCTGTGGGACCAGGGTGGGGTGGGGGTGGCTGGGGGAACATGCCAGAACCAGACTTAGCTGTTCTGGCCTCTGGCACCACGGCTGCTGAAAACCATCCCAAGTGGCTGGCAGACGCCAGCCCCACATGTCTGGGTGTCCACAGGCTCTGTGTGCTGGGCAGTGGCAGGGAAGATGGGTTCCACCAGCTGCCATTTGAGGCTGTGTCGACTGTGCCTGCAGGAGGCCTCCAGAGACTTTGAGTGTCCTAGAGGCTGGGCTCAAATTCTGTGTGGTTCCTCAAGGGGCTGTGGCAAATCACTGTGCTTCTCTGCCTCAGTGTCCTCTCCTGTAAAAGTCTCAGAGGGCACCGTTGGGAGGATAACGTTATTCAGCAGTGCCCAGGGGTGGATCTCCCTGGGTTGCTGTGAAGTCCAGGTGAAGCACTGTGTACACTGTGAAGAGCCGTGCCTGTGAAGGACATGTCTTGTCTCAGAAAGGGTGGAGGTGGATACTGAGCCTGGCTCTAAGCTGCTTCCTGAGGAGGGGGAGGCCCCTGGAGCCACCCAGGGCCCAGCTGATGGATGGGCTGTCCCAGCCATGAAGACGGTTCCAGTGGGCCAGGTCCAGGAAGAGCTATGGAGTCTTCTCAGGGGGCAGTGCCTGTCTGGAGAACCAGTCCTGCTGGGGCCTCGGGCAAGTCTGTGGTTCCAGCACAGCTGGAAGGCCCAGGCTAGGGTGTTCTGGATTCCCCCAACTTCCATTCTTGGCCCTGCTCCTAAACACAGCCCTGAATGCTCAATGTGACAATGGCAGCACCACCTGGCAGGTTACTGTGAGGGCTGATGTACCTGGCGAGGGTAATCTGTCAGTACACTTAAATCACACAGTGAGTGCTCAGTAACTGTTGGGTGTTTTATTGTGTTTGTGACATTCTTCATATTATTACGATATCATTTCCACACACATCCAAAGGATGTTGGATCCCGCTTGCTATTTTTATGACTATGCTGATACTTTTATTCTTCAGGCACTGTGGAGTCATGAAGGTTTTTGAGCAAGGCTGTGACATGGAGCTGGGCTCCAGGATGATTAATCTTACAGTGGGCTTACGTCTCATTATGTGGTGTGGTTAGCTCAAACAGGGATTTATTGTTTTATGATATTTTAAAAACAGCTTTTCAAATCCATTCCTCTTTAATTAGGGGAAAGAGAGGTTGGAAAAGAAGGGAAAGAAAGCTGGTGTTAAGAAAAAAAGCAGGGCTGGGGATATAGCTCAGTTGGTAGAGTGCTTGCCTCGAAAGCACAAGGCCCTGGGTTCAATCCCCAACACCGCAAAAAAAAAAAAAGAAAAAAAAAGCAGGCTGGGTGCTGTGGTGCACGCCTATAATCCTAGCAACTCAGGAGGCTGAGGCAGGAGGATCACAAGTTCAAAGCCAGCCTCGGCAATGGTGAGGTGTTAACTCAGTGAGACCCTGTCTCTAAATAAAATACAAAATAGGGCTGGGAATGGGTTCTGTGGTCAAGTGCCCCTGAGTTCAATCCCTTGTACAAAAAAGAAAATAAAAAAAGCAGGCTGGGCGTGGTGGCACATGCCTGTAATCCCAGCAACTCAGGAGGCTGAGGCAGGAGGATCACAAGTTCAAGACCAGTCTCAGCAATTTAGTGAGGCCCTAAGCAACTTAGTGAGACTCTGTCTCAAAATAAAAAATAAAAAGTGCTGGGGATGTGGCTCAGTGATAAAGGGCCCCTATATTCAATCTCCAGTGCCTATACCACCCCGCCAAAAGCAAGCAGTGTTGGGGCGTCAGGTATTTCGCAGACATAGGAAGAGCTGCAGACTGGCCTGGGGTGGCCCACCCTGTCCCAGGTTAAACTGTGACTGTGGCAGTCCCCCACCTGACCACTCCCATGCATTTGGGCCTTGAGAGCTGCTGCTGTGGTGGCACTAGAATGATCCTAACATAAATCCCCTCAGTACCTTCAGAGGTGTAGACTTGTGGGGTGGGGCTGGTGATGGGTGTGACTCTGGGGTGAGGTTGGGGGAGAAGGGAGGTTGGAACTGATCATGAAAGGGATAGAAAAGGCCATTTAGAGAAATCAGAAGTTCGATAAGGTGGAGCTGTGCAGAAATGAAGGACCCTTTTTAGCAAATCCGGAGCTCAGCCAGTGTTTGATTTGATGCTGGCTGAGTAGCTGCAGGGAGTGGCCCACGAAGAAGGCCTGGAATCTGGGGGGGAGGCAAGAAGGAGCCAGGGAGAGAGTGAATGGGGATGGAGGAGGAACTGCCCATCCATGGAGACGGGAGTGTGGTGGATGAGCAGGGTGCCTGGTCCTCCCGAAGTGTGTGTGGGATCCTGGGCCCAGGGACTTCTCAGGTTTGTCCCCAGTGATTCTGACTCATAGAGTCGAAGGAGAGCCCAGATTCTGTGGGCAGTGGGAAAAGGACCAGACTTCGAAGACCACCGATTTAGGTCCTGTATGGCTCTTGTGATGTTAGAGGAGATGATGGGACCAGCCCGGCTGGGTCAGAACAGGAGTCTGTGGGTAGCAGCTGGTGAGAGGCCGGGCCCTAGGCACCACCCACTGTAGGTGCAACTGGTAGAAGGACAGAGGGAGGGGCAGCCCTGGCCTGGGTAGAGGTCAGGGACCCTGGCCCCGCTGGGAATTTTTAGAGGATTTCAGTCAGAAGCAGGGTGTAAGTAGTGGTAACATTGAGGGCATGTGGAGGTCCAGCTGGGTGGAGATGGAGATGGGAGTCAGAGTGGGCAAAGTGGGGGTCCATGGCATGAGAGGCAGAGACAGGGTCAGAGCAAGCCTGACAGCATGGGGTCAGTGAGGGCAGAGAACACGGCTGGGTCTGAGCAGGACCAGTGACTGCCCGAGGGCCTCACACTGACCTTTCTAACAGCCTCATGGGTTTTCCTGCTGAGAACAGAGCCTGGCTGGGAAGGGCGGGCCTGGGGCTGCGTGGTCCAACCTGTGGTGAGGGCTGCGGGCCAAGGGCTGGTCCTCCAGGTGGGGAGAGAGGCCCGACTGCCGGTCGCCCACTGTTCGCTCATTCCGAATTCCGTATGGGCCAGGCTACACAGGCTCCCCTCCTTGCTGAGAGGCAGTGTGACCTAGTGGTTGGAAACAGCAGACCTGGAGCCCCCGTTTGCTTCATCCTGTGCCTTCACCTGCCAACTGCACAACTGCAGGGAAGTTGCTTCATCTTTGTGCTTCAGTGGCCCCACTAGAAAAGGGAGGAGTTGTGCCCACATCAAGGGGTTGTCGTGAGGATTAAATGTCTAAATATATACAAAGTGGTTATTGTGGCACCTGGTTTTCATTATTTTGGCTCCAGCCCCGCCCTTGGACAGTCCACGCTCCGTCACCAGCATCTGTTCTACTGATGCCCGTCCCTCAACCCAGATGCCCTCTGTACCCACCTCTGTCAAGGCCAGCTTAAACGTGCCTTCAGACTCCCTTTCCCTTAACTATACAGAGGGATCAATCGTCCCTGCCCGCCTGCCTCCCTCGTTGACTTAGGGAACAGTGGCCCCCTGAACAGTGCTGGACAATGGAAACCACTCAGTTTCTGACTTGTTCTGTCATGTCCATTTCGGGATGGAGAGAGTTGAGTCTGGGAGGTGCTCGATGTGTGAAAGTGTCCTCCCTCCACCAGGGGGTCAGGTAGTCAGCTCAGGCAAAGGCCATCTGAGGTGACCCTTTCATGTCTCAGGTGAGACTGGCTCAAGCCCCTGAGAAGGATGGACCTTGGAGATTCCCCTTCACCAACACAGTGCCAGCAGGGGCTGGAGCGGAGTCCTGAGCCTCCCTCTGTGGCCCTGAAGGTGCTGCTCCATGGTGCTGGGTGCACACTGGGGGTGAGGCT
Source organism: Glaucomys volans (assembly GCA_020662805.1). Taxonomy (NCBI): domain Eukaryota; kingdom Metazoa; phylum Chordata; class Mammalia; order Rodentia; family Sciuridae; genus Glaucomys; species Glaucomys volans. The sequence goes on along the minus strand of JAJEJO010000524.1, from coordinate 123,402 downwards.
GCCTGCCTGATGCCTTCCTTACAGCCTCTGGCTGGGTCTGTGTCTGTTTGAGTCCTGTTCTTCACCTTTCTGCCAGTGCTGGGTGCTGGGGACACAGGGGTGAGTCAGTTTGGGATGACAGTGCAGAGCTCACAGCTGAGGGTCAGGGAGCCAGTATCAGATCATGGCCACAGGGTAACTCAGGGTTGGGATCCCAGTGCAGGCTATGGGGAAGTGTCATCCAGGGCTCTTGTTGGCCTGGCAGGAAAGAGACAGATGTTAAACCTAGCACGTGCAGCCCAGGGGTGCAAAGCAGCCCATCAGATGGGAACCCTTGGGCGGGCTGACAGGCAGGCAAGGCTCAGTCCTGCCTCAGATCTCACCTGTGCTCTAGGACGCCTCCCAAAGGAGCCAGGGTGATAACACACAACCCTCCTGGAGAGCAGAGGCCCGGTGCATGCCTTGCTGTGGGCCCAGAGAGGGACAGGAGTTTGCCATGGTCACACAAGGCAGTGGCACCACTGTGGCTGAATGGATTCTTAACGTCTGTGTTTGGGCAAGATGCTGATATCGAAGGTCACAGGGTGTTGGAGTCACAGAGCAGACCTGGGCTGGCCTCCCGTTTCTGTGATCACCATTTGGTGCAATGGGGCTTTTGGCTCAGGAGGGTTCAGATTGGACAGAGCCGGGTAAGGAGCCAACCCTGTAGCCTTCGCCTGTGGGCAGAGTTGTAAGGACAACCTAGGAGTGGCAGCGCTCCCAGCAGCGGCCCTCCTTCCCCAGGTGTGTGGTGTTCCCCCGTTTCTCTCCTGGTTTCAGGGTGGTGGGGCCTGTTGAACTGCCAGTCCCCTGGGATCGCCCAACTTCCCATTCCTGTCTTCTCCTGGAATGCCCCTCTTTCACATTCCTCCATGGCAACACCTTCCCCCTTTCCCAGGCACAGCTAAAGAGCACCTCCTCCAAGAAGCCTTCCATGCCTGCTGCCTACAAGCACAGTTCTGTAAGTGGACTTACAGAAACGTCCCACTGCCCCTGTTAGGATGAGGGCAGGGTCTCACAGGGACTGCCTGACAACAGTCTGGGGTACCTGTTCGGCAGTCCCTAAGTCCTGGCTGTGAGCATTGCTTCAGGGAAGAGGCTCCTTTGGAAGGTACTGGGGCCTGAGTGCCTTTGCTCCAGGGGCCCTGCCAGCCCATATCCTAAGGGCATGTCCCTGTCCTCACATTCCCTGGGATTTTTCTTACTCGGGGGCAGGGAGGCAAAGGCCATGCTGTGTGTGGCAGTCCACTCTGTGGCACAGCAGGGCCTTTGACACCAGTAACGAGGTGCCCTCCTAGGGGCTCTGAAAGTGGTAGGTAACCACGCCCCATGTCATGGACTGCCCTCCCTAGAGAGAGGAGCTGTCACCTGAAAGCATCTAGCAGGATCCCCAGGCCGCTGTGCAAGCAGGCAGCAACCCTGAGAGGTGCCCCTGTCCCCTCACCTCCCACCCCCACCCTCCCTACCCTCAGGGTTGCCTGCTCCCCGCCCTGCCACCATCTGTGCTTCCTGGCCTGCCCAGGGAGGGTTCTGGCTTCCTGGATGGCCCCTGCTGACACTTGCCACCTCTGCTTTGCCACCTTGGCTCTGGCCACAAGCTCTTTGCTCTCATCACTGTGCCTCTGCCTGTGCAGGGCTGAGGCCCTGGCCTGCCTTTTGGTTTGTGCTGGAGCACTTCCCGTGAGCATTTTAAAGCTCAGATGTTACTTCTACAAGTCTCCCCTGAGCATCTTTCCCTCTCTTCACTTGGGGTCCTCTGCTGCTGTCCCCCTCTCTCTCTTCCCTTGCCTGGGCCTAGGGCCCTCCCTCTACCACAGCGCTCCCCACTCAGGCCTCACTGCTGTGCTCTAAAGCCCTGGCTCTGCTCTCTGTGAAAGGCCTGGGGCTGCCCTCTGAACCACCCCACCCTGCCCACGAGGGTGGTGTTTGAGGAAACAGCCAGAGAGAAAGCGTTCAGTCACCCACAAAGTGCTCTTGAAGCAAAGGTGGCACCTTTCCTAAAATCACCATGACTGATTTCTGGGTCCATGGATGCTTGGTGTGGAGTCTGCCCAACCCTCAGGCCTTGAAGACTGTTAGCAGGTGCCCCTGGAATCTTCCACAAATGAATACTCTCCCCTTAGGCAAGACTGAGCGCTCAGTACGAAAAATGTGGAAACAGCATTTCCTCACCTACCTGGCAGAGTTCCTTGAGTCCTGCTGTTGTGCAGGACACTGGCTGACACTGTGGGCCTACTCTCAGGAGCTTATGGTCCAGTGGGGACAGCCTGACATGGTCACTGGCCTATAAGTGTGAGACCCAGGACAAGCAGCTGCTGGGGAGGTACCAGGGAAGATCTGAGGAGGAGGCACCCACCAGGGCATGAAGAACAGGAGGCTCAGCAGGTAGAGATGGCAGGGTCGGGGGTGGCATAGGAAAGGTAGCGCAGAGGCACGAGGATCTCTTATGACCAACTGTTGCTTTTGTGGGAACCTACACAGTTGCCTGGGGAAAGAAGGAGAGCCCCCAACCCTCTCACCTTCTCCTGTCCCCCTTCTCTACCCTTCCTTTGTCAAGTGCTCAGAGCACATTTTGTAGGTACTAGTCAAAATCTAGACTCAGACAGATTTATCCCCATGAGCCCCTGTTGGCATTCCTGGGCACAGGAGGGAGCACAGGCCTGTGGGGTGTTTGCAGAGAAAACAGAACCTAATGAGAATCTGATGAGGTGCTTGCCTGAATCTGGGATGGAGCCTGGGGCTGCCACCCACGGGGCTGCCAGCCAGCAGTCCTGCTGGGGTCCGGCCAGTTTGGCTTCTGTCTGGGCAACCCCAGTGCCTCAACCTCATGGCCATCCTGATGGCTCAGCGGGGTTGGAGGCTGCCAGCTTCCAGCACTGAGATTGGGTTTGTGGTCATGGAGGAGTCATTTGCCTCTGTGACTGTTTCCTTGGCTGTGAAGTGATTGATCCCACTGTCCCCCAGTGAGAGTGAGGCCTGTCGGTGAAGCCCATGTTTGGAGCCTCCACAAATGGCAGCAGTTATTGCTGTCACCTGGAAATAGGGCTGGGGATGACAGCCCCAGGTCACTGGAGCTCCTCAGGCAGAGCCCCTGTCATGCATCCTTCCCTGGGCACTGAGGCCCTGGGCTGGGTGCAGGGGTGAGCTCCTCTGTCCTGTGCTTTGCCTCCTAGCAGGGGCCCATCCTGTGTTGTGCACATCTGGGCTAGAAGAAGAGCACACAGGCATTTGTCATTTGAGTGTCCTTTAGGGGGTTCCTTGGCCTCCCATGGCCCAGGGGTGCTGGGGTGTGAGCATCCCCTGGAGGAGCTGTGTGGACAGACTATACAGGCCTGGGTGGTTAGGGCTTCAGATTCTGGAGAGAGTGAAGTTGGATGGTTGGACCAGATGTTACCTCAGTCTCCCTAGAATGACTGGGAGTAAATAACTAAGCCATTCCTCTCTGCCCCCTAGAGAATGAAGGCATTTGCAGGGTATGGATGGCTCCTGGGCTGGGAGCCTCTTCCCTCCTCTGCAGAAGAGGCCAGTGGCCCCTCTCCAGGTCTGGCTTGCCTGCCTGACTCTGGCCCTGGTTCTGGCTCCCACCTTACCTTTCTGTCATCTACCTCCATCCTGGGAAAACCTTCTCTTAACTCCAGGAAATGCTGGGTTCCGGCCCAGCCTCAGCCCTTATAGGCTGTATGACCTCGGCTGAGGCACTTGGCTTCTCTAAGCGGCAGTGTCCTCTCTGGCTATTGGAATAGCTCTTGGAGTCTTTCACATACAGCTCTAGGGTCCTTTGTGTGAGGGAAGGGCTCTGTACTATCAGGAAGTTCAGTTTGGTGACAGGCACAGTGACCCCACAGGACATGGTCCCACCTCCCTAGCATGATGGACAAGGCCCTTCATGATCTGGTCAGATTAAATTTTGGCCCTACCCTAAACTTTTTCCATTCTCTGAACATTTCACATGTTCTTGTACTCTGATGCCTTTGTACAGTCAGATTCTTCTTGGCTGGAGGGAAAGTTCCTATTTATGGCTCAAAACCCAGCTCAGAGGTTGCCACTCTGAATCTTTCTCTTATAAGCAGAGTCAGTTACCTGACAGGCTCCTAGCACCATTTACCCTGTTCTAGTTTCTGTGCTCCCCTTGTGGGCTCCCCAAAGGGTGTGAGCTTCCCACGGAAGGAGAAGGAGCAGGTCTGATTCACCTGTGCCTCCAGCACGCAGCTCAGGGTCTGTACAGACCAAGCAAGGATCCTTTTCCTGTGCTCAGGAGGAGCTTTGCTCTATTTTCCACCTGTTCCTCTTTCCCCATTGGAGGGTTAGGGTTAGTACTATGAATGAGGACAAAGCAGTGTCCCCCATCAGAAAGGCGAGGGAGGTGAGAGAAGGTGGAATGGGGCCAAGCCAGTGGGGAGGATTGTGCTCTGCAGAGCCAAAAGATAAGAAGGGCTGCGATTTGACCTGGCAGTGCACTGCCTCCAGAATGGGCTGCAAGGGATCCTAATTCCCTCTGTCCCTCTGGCGTCATGACAAGCATTTCTTGTCCCTGGGGTAAGGAGAGGAGAGACCTCCACCTAAAGAGGCCTGTGGTCTGGTGGGAGAGGGAAGAAGTGACCACAGGCAGGTAGCTGCAATGATGGTGAAGATGGCGGTGGGAGCTGAGCCCCGGTCGGCAGCCTGGTGTGAGCCAGCAGAGGGGGAAGGTGTGGACCAGAGACTGGGATGCAGGGCAGGTGGAGGAGGAGGTGGTTTCCGACAGAACCTGTGCGTGAGAACGTTGCAGACCGCGTCGTAGGTCCGCAGGAGGATCAGCACAGGTTGGGGACAGCACAGGTTCCCAGGAGACCTGACTGCAGTATGGAAGAGAGGTTGTAGGGCCAGATGTGAGCACGAGGTCTGGACCATGACTCTTGTGGCCAAGGTCAAGGCCCCTGGAGATGGGGTTAGGAGCCACTCCTGGAGACTTGGCCACTGGCTGGATATAGAGGATGAGGGTGAGGGAGGCCGTCACAAGCAAGGAGGGCAGTGACAGTTGTCTCAGGAAATAACTTGTTGGAAGAGGGGAAAACACACAAAGAGCTCAGCGGGGATCTCTGCAGCTCAGGGTAATTTTGGCTGCGGAGAGCCAGCCTGCTAATCAGATTGTAAAAATCAGGTACCGGGGTTTTTGCAGAAAATGCAGCAGATCAAAGCCAGGGTCGATTAGACTCTGATTAAACATTGCCGAGGAGGGTCAGACTCATTACCGAGGAATGTACACAGGCCGGCAGCGCTGACGGGGGATAATAACAGATCGCGCCCGGCAGCGCAGACACCACGGCGCTCTGAGGACACAGTCCTCCGTGGCGGGGTGGCCACAAGGAATGGTATGTCCGCAGGCCATGATGGGAATGGGGGTGCAGGGGTGTGTGTGGCAGCATTAGGGTCAGCGGGCTCTATCTGGTCCCCCTCTGTGGCCTCTGCTTGCCTCTTTGCAGCCTGTGGATAGAGACTGCTATGTACTGTGACCCTGGCAGCCAGGGTTGGGTAGGATTGCACCTTGACCTTCTCCACCTCCAAATGCCTGCTTGCCGATGCTCTTTCTGCTGTGTGCTATGCCTTCCCCTGTCTTCTGTTTCCCTCCTAGAACTCTGCTCACACCTCTTCCCGGAAGCCTTTTCTGACCTCCAGCCCAGCTCAGGTGGGTCCCCATACCCCTCTAGGTTGTCCCCCTCCTGTGAGTCTCTCAGTGACAGCATGCCTCTGCACATCCTCTGTGTCCAGTTCAGGTCAGGCATAGAGCACAGGTCCAGCTGTGTGCACAAATCTGGGCAGAGCCAGGTCCCTGAGCCACCTCCCCCCTAGGAGAAGCCCCAGGACCTGTGCTGAGAGGCTGCCCAGAGGACAGGTAGGTATGGTAGCTGCATGAAGGAGATTCATGGAAAGGAAGAAGGGAGTGAATGCCAGGCCACAGAGCCTGGACTTGATCCTGTGGGTACTAGGGAGCCACTGAAAGTTCTTGGATTGGGAGCAGCCACAGAAACCAGGCTGAAGGGCACTGAAGGGACCTTGGTTTTCTCTCCTGTGAGAGGGGGAGTCCCTCCAAACAGCCAGCTATCTTGGGGGACTTAACTTCTACAAATTGGCTTACTTTGCAGGGCAAAGTGAGGCTGCCCTGCAGCGGTCCCCATGTGGGTCCCAGGGGCCCCAGACTGGTTCTGATCATGGAGAGGCTTCATCGGCCCAGGTGTCCAAGAGAACAGGGAGACCTTCAGAGGTCTCTGAACTTTTCTAGGGTTGGGCTAGCCTGAATCAGGCTGAGCTTTGGTTTATACATTCCACAAACAGACATACCTCTGCGTGACAATCCCGGATGCTCTGAGGTTCTGGCAGCCTGGCTTCCTCTGGACAGGGCAGGAGGAGCTGGACTGCAGGGTCCAGAAGGAGTGCCACTGATCCCAGGAATGCTCTATTGACAGGTGGTCGCTCCCTCCCCAGGGCTCTCGCTTCAGGACTGGACCCTCTCACTTCCTCCCTTGGACCTGCATGTCTGGGCCCCGTGGTTGGTCCTTTGCCCAGCACTCCTGCCCTGTGCATAGTCTGTACTCACAGAGCACTGCGGGTGATGAAGTTTTAAGAAGCTTGTATCATTTGCAAACACCCCTGCACAGTGCTCATCAGGGACCTGTGTGTGCAATAATAAGAAAACTCAAGAGCACTTAGAAAGGAAGTTACCAGAGCACTCCCAAGGTGGCTGAGGGAGACGTGGACATGCCTGCCTGGCTGGGAACTTTTGGAGTTTAGCAGGAAGGAACACAAAAGCCCTTAACCTCCCAGCTGGAATGTGGACACTTCATCCATCCTGCTCTTCCGTCTCTCCTCGAGGCCCATAAATGTCCAATTTGGGAAAAGGATTCAGCTCTAAGCCCCAACAGAATAAGGTTGATTAAGAAACTGAGCTTCATAAAATTGTCCATGCTCCGGCAGGCTGACGGGTCAGACCCAAATCTCAGGCCTGGGAGGGACTGTACAAAGCCCTTGCCCTTCCAGTCCGGGACCTGTCTGTGCCCAGATTTCTTCTGCAACATCCTTTGCAAGTGACCAGCCCAGTGCCCATCACGGGTGCTCACTGTCCCCCCGGGCTCTCACTTCAGGACGATACTGCTCCTTCCCTGGACCCACGCCTCCTGGGCCCCTGGATTGCTCCTTCATTCCACACTCCAACCCTGTGCCGGGCCTTCTGCTGGGGCTGGAAACACAGAGGAGGTAGGGATGGCACTTGCTACCGTCTTTGGTGCTTACTGTGTGCCAGACACAGTGCTGACAGACTAATGTGGATGATCTTCTTTGACTTGCAGGACCCCGTAGTATGTGGTACCATGTTATCCCATTTCCCAGACGAGGCCACACAGGTAGAGTAACTTGCCCAGGGACACGCAGGAAATATGCTGCAGGGCTGGGGCGTGAACCCAAGATCCTTTGGTGCCCGTCTCTGCTCTTGGTCTGCATGCGGTGACTAGCTGAAGGGCCTTTGGTGAGGGGCTCAGGCCCTGGCTCTGTACTCATGCCCACCTGGGCAGGGTGGTCCCGAGGGAGCTAATGAGTGTGAACACTCCCATGAGCGCCTGGCCCTGGGCAGACGCCCAGGAAGCTTAGTGGTGTGTACAACAGTGCAGACAGGAATGGGGGAGAGTGTCCCCAAGAAGTGGGACCCCAGACTGCATACGCCAGGACTGGGCTCCCCGTCTTCCCTTCTAAAGCACCGTGTCTCCTCCTGCAGCCTTGTTCACTTAGCATGGCGTTCTGCACGTCTCAGTTCATGCTACTTCTGCGGAAAACCTCGCTGCCACTCTCACAGCTCCCCACACACAGCCTCGAATGCCCTGACAGCTTATTTTTTATTTGTGGGATCTCTGGTTAGTCACTGGGTGCTAAGTTCAAGGCGGGGACATGTGTTAGTTGCATCATCATGTTAGGGGCAGCCCTTTCTCTCTTCTGGACTTCAGTCTTCTCATCTGTAAAATGGCAGGATTGTCTGAAGGATCTTTGTTTCCTCCTGTGTTAGTCGGCTTTTTGTTGCTGTGACTGAAATACCTGACAAGAACAAGTTAGTGGAGGTTAAGTTTGGGCTCGTGGTTTCAGAGGTTTGGTCCATGGTTGACTGACTCCATTGTTCTGGGCCCTAGCTGAGGCAGAACATCATGGCTGAAAGGTGCAGTGGAGGAAAGCTGTTAGCTTGGGGCATGTGTGAAGCAAGGGGCAGGGAGGGCAGCAGAAGATGAGCCCCTCCACCTCCTCCAGCCACACCCCACCTGCCGACAGTTGCTGCCTGGTCAGTCCTCTCCTGATCTAGCCATTTCATACCCTCACATTCCTGCATTAACACAGGAGCTCTTGGGAGACACTTGTATACTGTAGCACTTCCCTGCTCTGGAATGGGTTGACAAGCTCCTGGGCACTGTTTCTGTAACAGACAGGCCCTTCTAGACCAACAGCAGGTAAAAAGCTCTCCTGGTCTTTTCCTTCCTTGCCTGTTCCCCTGGCTCTGCAGTTAGTGCTCATGAAGATTCACTTCAGACAGGGGTATGAGCTCTTCTATAATTGATGCCAACCACCCTTTGTGGGGTCACCAGTCTGTAGCACTGGCACTTAGGATCACCTCCAGGGCCTTGGCCAGCTCCAGTGCCCCCTTGTGAGAATTCATGTGGCAAGGCATCCCCCAGAGGAAGGCCCTGATCTGGCAACAGTTTATCTCAGTCACATCTTTAGGGGAGAAGTGAATGGCCAAAGGTCATTTCCCTACCAGACTGAGCCCCTTGCAGGGGCAGGGATGGCCTCATTCACCTTCCATCCTGTGCCTGGCCCAGGGCCCGCTGCAGGGATTGGTTCTGCCGGTGAGTGGTGAACAGCTGGAGGGGTAAATGAATGGTTGCAGGGTGGCCCCCGACTCGGGTGTTGAGGGGACTTCAGAGGGAGGGGGCTGCTCACCTTTACAGCAGGAAGCATCTGCGCAGTGCTGGACGGGCCCCACTACGCGTGCCAAGAGCTTATTGCATGCAGCACAGTGATTGCAGATTTCCTTTATTCTTCAAGAGCCGATGAATTAGTTGAAAGATTAAGAACACTTGCAAAGTAGCCTACAAAGTGGTTTAAATTAGTGTAGTATAAACTCAGCACACGAGTGTGGGGCTGGGAGTGGAAGTGGGCAGAGAAGGCTCTGGAGTGAGGAAACATGACTGATGGGGAACGTCTGGCTCAGCAAAGGAGCTGATGGGAGATCAGAAGGGGGCTTGGGTCCCAGCTCCTCCACCTGCCTTCCTTGTGACCTTGAGTACACCTTAGTCTCTGAGCCTGTTAGGGAGAGGATGAGATGTAAGCTCCCCAAAGACAGGTCCTCCGTGTGCCCCAGGCATCTGAAGCCGTGGGTGATTCACAGGTGTTTGTTGGGTGGGAGACTTGAACAAACTCAGCCCCTTCTTGCCTGCCCTTCTTTGATAGTCCTTGACAAGAAACCACCATCTTAGAGCCGTGGAAGCTTCAGGAAGTCCATTCCCTGTTCTTGTCAGTACAGAGGACATGGCTGTTCTTTCCTGGCTGCCTGTGGCTGGGCACAACTTGCCCCTGGCAGCGTCCACTTCTTTCCTTCTGCTTGTAGTTTTACGTGAAAACTCTCGTCTCTGTCATGGGCCCGGGCCCCTCTCCTGGCTCTGGCCAGCATATTCCATCCCCTTGGCATCATCCCTGGAGCAGCAGGCCAGCGAGGGGGCTGTTGTAACAGGCTAGGCAGGAGACGACAAGGCCCTGAGACTGCCTCGAGGAGCCAGCCATGCTGGCCGGGTTTGCCCGCTGCAGGCTGCATTCCTGGTTCTGCTGAGCAGCGCTGTGGAAGGACATGCCATGTGCCAGTACCCACTCCAGCTATTTGCAGACGGGCCCACATCTTCCCTGCCCTCCTGGTGCATGTGGAGGTGCCAGGAAAGCAGAAGGGTGCTGTAGTTGTCTTCTTTCATTTCAGTAACTCAGAAACTTGTGTGGACCCAAAGTTGGGATGAGGGCCGGACCACCTCCCTCTGATCCTGGCATTTACTATCAGCATTTGGTCCCAAAGGCCTGGAAAACACTGTGGAATCTGTGTCCAGGGTGGAGGTTATCTGGCCAGTGCCTGCTGCAGGGTGGATGTGTTGGAGGTGGTGGACGTGTGTGCCACCTTTTGGAGAGGTTTGCCTTGGGTGCCATCAGGAAAACCCTCTTACCCAAGTCTTCAGATGTGTCACCCTGCTCACTTAGACATCCGTGAAATTGGATCTGATATTTTATTCCTGCTTCTGAGTTATTAAAATTAGTCTTTAAAGACTTGTAGATGGCCTGAATGGCTTTGGCTTTGGACTGTCATTTATTCATTCACTCATTCATTCTGCACACATCAGAGGTATCACACGCTCACATGCCTGTACCAACCTACCAAATAAGGATTTGTCTTCTGACCATGTGAGTTGTAAAACCTTCAGGATGATCACCTTACTGTTCCATGCTATTTACAGCTCACAGATCACTTGTCTTTCTGCAGTTACATTTACTATCCACAAGGTAAGGTGGTTTTATTATTTCTATTTTGCAAGAGAGGGAATGGGCTCAGAGAAACTAAGTATCTTGCCCAGGGTGACAGAGCTGTCAATAGCAGAGATCTGTGACTGTTTCCATTTGTCCCAGCACCCTAATCTGGTCCAACAGGTGGAAGGCCCCATGCTCATGAAATGGGGAGTGTCTACTTCCTGTCGAGGGGCATGGACAAGGAACTAAATTTTCTTAGTCTTTTGGGGTTTCTGTGTTCCCACCTATTAAACTGGTATGGAAATCTCTCTCTTCACCTTTCTTAGGAGGACATGAAGGGCAGATGCCCTGTTTATATGAAAAGGTTTTGACACCAGTGGTAGCTGAGACATGAAGGGCAACCTGCCAGACCTTTCCTACGAGTGGAGTGAGTGGAGGCCTCCCTCCCTTCCTGCCTCTCCCTCTGTTTGGTAAGCATCTCTCTTTCCAGCTGTGACCTGGCATTGGGGACCTGAAGAGACCAACCTGGTGCCTGACCTTGAGTTCACAGAGCTGACCTGGGTAGGGGTAGGTAGGTGAGGAAACAAGTGATTTCCTTGCCTGCTATAGTATGAGGCCACCCTGGGTGCTGAAAGAATGTGGGGGTCAGCAGGTGTTCAGCAGTGCTGTGTCCTTTTCATAAGAAAACCTGGTGAGCTGGAGAGGGAGGTCAAGAAATAGGGCAGGCATTGCCCCCATGGAGCCCCTGTCCAGCACTGTACAGAGGCATTCTGGACCTCCTCCTTACGCAGAGCAGGAGGCAGGCGTGACTGCTGTCCTGTGGCCACAGGCTCAGAGAAGCATGAGCTGGTCTAGGATGCACATCTGGATTTGACCTCTCATCTCTGGGCCATCTTCTTTCTGGAACTCCTCGCCTCCCCCTAGGCTCTCTGTAGGTGGGGGAAGTAGCTTTGTAGGGCCCCAACAGGAGAGCTGTGGTTTGGGGCTGGGGTCTAGGCCTCGGTGTCTTCACTGCCCTGTTCTGGGCTTCCCCACCCCCAGCACACTGGGGTCCTACAGAGCAGCAGATGCTGCAGGTCAGACATTCAGCCTCACATCTGGGCTCCTCCTCCTTTCATCTGAAACCCAACACAGATAGTCTCAGTAAACAAACAGTAAATTCAACAACACAGTCTTCTTGAAATGCCTTGTAGTTATTTTAAGGCTGTTTGGGGGTTTATTTTAATTGTAGGCCCGGCTCCCACAGTCATCCAGCTGCTGGGGACACTTGTGGCTGCTCGTTCCCTCCCCCTCCTCCTGAACTCCTTCCCCTTCCTACTGAGGCCCCAGCTTGGCCTGGAGCTGGCAAAGGACATAAAGGCAGATGTGAGGCCTCTCGGCGAGTGCTCCCCAGAGTCTAAGAGCCCAAGAGTCTTGGGGCTGCAGCCACAAGAGGACCTGGGCTGGTGGGAAGAGGACATGGAGTCGGGGTGACTGCCTAGGCTGTGAAGGGGTAGATTGCTCACTGCAATCTAACAGCAGCACTTGACAGCAGAAATGGGTCAGCAAGTTGGGCCTAAAGAAGCCAGGTTTTCTGGCTAGGAAAGGCCCCTGAGAACCACCTTTTCTGTTGCTTTCCTTTTACAGTTAAGGAGACTCTCTCCCCGCTCTCCTTCCAGGCTGCCTGTTCACTCTTGCTTTGCTCCCAGCTGACCCAGTTTGTTCTGACTGACAGGACCAGGTGCAAGCCCCATCCCCACCCAGTGATGTTCCATTTAGCTTAGTGGCCCTGAAATCAGAGCCCCTAAGTTCCAAGAGAACTAGGCAGTCCTGGGTTGGGCCCTTGGATAGGCTGCGAGCCCATGGTTCTGGACCTCTGAGCATTTCTGCAGCCCCCCACCCTCTCCATAGTGTGGTCTGGCAGGGACCACCTGCCATTCCTCATTAGTGGGAATTATACACCCATATACTGGGGCTAAGGGCTCGAAGAGCTGGCCTTCAGCCTGATGACAGGAGAGTGCTCTAACCTTTCTGGGCCTTGGATTCTTCATCTGTGTGGTGGGATGAATAGCTGTTGCCCATTTGGAGGATGCGCCTCGCAGAGCTGTTAGAACTGAGTGCCTCACTGTTTATTTGAAGACATGGTGGTTCTCCAGCAGGGGTGGCAGGGCACCTTGGGGGATGGGCTGGGGCGCTCCCTGCCTCAGGAACTGGGGCAAGACTGGCTCACCAGCCCATCTGCTCCAACCTGCTTCCCAGGGAAACACTGGAGAAATCCCACATTTTTTGGCCTATTTTCCAAGCACCAGGCACCAGAGCAGGATCTTCAGGTATTTTTTGTCTCCATGGATGAGGCACCATTATTCCCATTTCACACACAAGGAGATGGAGACTGGCAGAGGTAGGCACACACCACAGATCCACTTTCCTCTGAGAGGGAGGAGGACTGGAGCGACCCCCAAAACACACACACTGCCTGTGGGTCATTCTTGAGGTGTCAACAGAGAAGTGAGAGAGGAGAGGAGAGGGGGAGGCATGGCGGATCCAGGGATGGCGTGAGAGTGAGACGTGAGGGTGCTCCTTGCGGGTGCCTGGGGCTGGATCCAGTCAGAGTGGGGCCCAGGCCCTAGGAGACGTCTGGTCTGGGCCCCTCTATTTATTTGCACATCACCAGATGTAAACTAATTTGTTTAGCAAGAAAAAACACATTTTTATTGCCTCCAAACTGGGCTGTTTTTCCTCTGGCCATCCGTCGTGCGCTGATGTCCAGGCCAGGGAGCAGAACTTTTGGGAACAGGCTTAGGTGTGGGTGAGGCAAGGCTGTCATTTGCAGGGTGTTTCTCCACAGTGGGTCCAAGAGCCAGGAGGACGTGCATTCCAACCCCAGCTCTGTCACCACTGCTCCTGAGACTCTGCCTGGCCACTGGCTCCTTTTAGCCTCCATGTTCTCTCCTTGAAGACAGGGCTCACCTCTTGGCCTTCATGGAAGCCTGTCTGGTCCCCCCAGTGTTGCTTGTTGATTGCACTGTCGGTCCTGTACTGTTATCACCTGTTGCAAACCCACACTCCAGATGGGAACGTCCACTCCTACATGGAGTTCATTACACCCCTTGTTGCCCTTGTTTTGGAGCGGTAGAAGGAGGAGGGCTGGGAACGGTGTCACAAGCCTGTTATCCCAGCATTTGGGAGGCTGAGACAGGAGGATTTTGAGTTCAAGACTAGCCTCAGCAACTTAGTGAGACCCTGTCTCAAAATAAAAAATAAAAAGGACTGGGGATGTGGCACAGTGGTTAAGCGCCCCTGGGTTCAATCCCTGGTATAAAGGAGGTGGTAGGTGCTGTTCTCAAAGGGAAATACCCCAGGACTGGGGAGGAGGGGAACTTGGGTGCTGAACCGCACACCCATTGCTTTGGTAGGTACTTTCTTTATGTTACATCATTTACTCCTTGTGGTCCTGCAAAATAGGAATTATTAACATTCCCATTTTGCAGATAAAGCTCAGAAAGGCCAGAGAGTAGAATTTGAAGGCACGTCTGTCCAAAGTCCATGTGCTCTGGCACGAGGCAATGTGAGAGCAACTGTAATGATTTAAAGGGGTTATTAAAGCTCCCAGACCCAAAATGAGGCAGGAGAGGAATACAGCCCTGGCTGGGCCCTAGAGGGTGCTAGAGGTCAGGAGCGATGGTGCTTTTGGTTCCAGGACAAACCTGGAAGATCAGCCCATTGGCCGGAGAAGGGCTGGACGCCTGGCTTGATTCAGCCTGATTTTCCTTCAGGAGTTGCCAGCCCTGGCTGATTTCTGAGTTCCTGCAATGCCCAGGGCTGTGCTGCACACTAGGGACCTGCCCTCAGGGGCACCCAGTAAGTGGAAGATCAGGGCAGGGCTGATGGGGTTGTACATAGACCTCTTAGGTGTGGAGGTTCCAAATTAGGGTTGTTGTGCCAGAGTGTGAGGGAGGGGCAAAGCAGCCATGAGAGGGATGACCCAGCATGGAGGAGACTGAGCTGGGGAACAGGGAAGCTTCTCTCTCTAGGCGTGGGCCCATAGCTCTCAGAGCCAGAAGGAGAACTGGGACTTCCGCCTGGGTCTCTCTGAGGGTCTTTCCTTACCGCTTGTCCCTCAGATGGAGTTATTGGGCTAACACCTCTGGGGCCTGTGGAGTGGGGTGTCCCCTATTGTTGCTTCCCCTAGACTTGACCAAAACCTCAAACCCCAAACCAGAGCAAATGGTGCTAATTTGCTGAATCCCAAACCGAACCCATGGATTAATTTTTTGTTCCTGAACCAATTCTGTGATTTCCTCCTCAAAATAAAAGAAGGTTCTGTTCAAGAAATATTAAATCTGAACTAGGACTCCCTGCCTCCTTCTGCTTTTGCCTGGGAACTCTTGGATAGGGTCCTGGTGGCTGCTGGCTTGGGGCTTAACTCTCGTGGCCAGGTAGAGAGGGGAGGTGGGGTGGGGTGTGGCACGTCCGTGGAGTGCTTGTGAGGGAGGGTTTGGTGAAAGAGGTGGCTGGATAGCACAGCCCTGACTGAAGCAGCCTGGCCCAGGAGCCAGAAGACCTGGGTTCGAGTCCAGACTTTGCTGCTCTGTACCTCTTTATATCCCTCTAAAATGAGGGAGACAGTTCCTTTGCCTGCAGACTCATGAGGAGAAAGTCTCTGAAAGTGTCTGTGCTTGAGACCAGTTGTGTGAGGTGATCCAACAGTGACACCACCTGTTCATCAGCTTCTTGTGTTCATCTTCCACTTAGATTTTCCCAGACAAATGATATGGCCCCCATTGGCTTTGGGGACTCTGGGTTCACACAGAGCAGGGCTATGACTTGCCCAAAGTTGGGCCCTCGGGTATGAACCTGAACTTCTGATTTGGGGGAGCAACAGGGCATGGACAGGGTACAGGCTTCCATGTTGGAGTGTCCTGTTTGAGCTCTGTGGCCACAAACAGTTCACCAAACCTCTCTGAGTCTCATCTCTAAAAGTGGAATAAAATCTCAAGGAACTGATTTCTTGTCCTTGCTAGGGTTAAAGTCACCAGCACTCCCAGAGTCTGGTGTCTAGGAGGTGCTCAGAGCATTAATTGTTAAGTGTGTTCAGGAAGAGGGTGAGTTTGAGTCAGGGTTAGGGAAGAAGGCTGCTTTGGGGAGTTCCAGGTTGCTAGAGTCATGCAGACTCCATCTTCAGTCCTAGCCGGGCAAAGCTGGGGGCCCCAGAGAACCAGCTGTCGGCAGGTGAGATGCTGTGCTCAGCCGTACCTTCTGCCCTGGGGAGGCTCCTGTCCAGCAGCAGTAGTAGCAGCACTGTGTGCAAGCACCCTGTCCCCATGGCCTCGTGCCACGGCAAGGGGCAGGGTCCTGTGGGGCCTTTCAGCTTCAAATCTCCTCGAAGTCTCCCAGAAGCCTGCATCCCAGGCTTGGCTCACCCCTCACTGCCTGGATGATCTCAGGCTCATCTTGGCCTGCTCTAGGGCAGACGGTTTCTTCTGTCGGTGGATCTCACAGATTCCCGCAGTGCAGCTGCAGGGCTCCTGGCTCAGCATCTGGTGAACGGCAACAAGAACTCAGGCACAGAGGACTGAAGTGACTTAGAGCCATGGCGGAAACCAGTGCTTCCCAAGATTCCTATGCATAAAAAATCCCGCAGCTTTGACAAAATCCAGGTTCCTGGGCCCTGTCCCCAGAGAGTCTCTCTGTAGAGTTGGGGTGAGCCTGAGAGTTTACTCATTGGACGAGTTCCGAGGTGAAGCCGATGCCACTGGGCTGCGGACCACACTTTGGGCAGCACTGATCCAAACCGCCCTCACACAGGTGTCTCAGCCGATCCTCCGCCACAGCCTCTCGTTCATTCTGACTGTCATGTAGACATTGGCTTTGAGCTTGGCTTAATTCCTGCTCTAGAGAAAAGTATGTTCACATAGTTGGAACTTCACCTTCTTTTTTAATGAATTTGTCCATCCACCAAAGCCTCACTGGTGTTCCTCTATCCCAGGACTGGAGCTGGATGACTGAGAATAGATCTGTCCCTGACTAGGAGACATTCCAGTGTGTAAGAGAGGCATAGGCAGCTGCTCAAGGAGTAATGGGTGCCCATAGATAGGGACCATGGAGTGGGCATAAAGGAAGGCTTCCTGGAGGAGGTGGCTTGCCCAAGACCACATGATTGATGAATCAGGCCTGAAGCCAGGTCTCTCCTGCACTGAGCCACCTCTTTATAGAACCCTTTTGGCTCACTTCAAATGTGATTTATTTTGTTTTTCCTCTGCTGGGGCGGTTTTCGTAGGCAAGTGGCCCCAGTGCTAATCCAGCCTTTTTTTAGAGTCTTCTCATCACAGAAACCTTTCCAGTGTTCTGCTGACAACAAAATGCTGTGTGGTGGGTGTGGACAGGAAGTTAAAGACATATAGCAAAGGAGTCCCAAACTGAGTGTGGCCCAGGAAGATGGGAGGTCGGTAGGGACCCAGACTGGAATGAAGCTTCCATGAACACTGGCGCCACCCTGGCCTTTATAGGCTGGAGATGGTGGGGAACACAGAGTGCCTGCCAGCTCAGGGAAGAGTGCACGTGACACCAGCGTGGCCTGGCTGGCCTGGACCTGGCGGCGTCTGCCCAGGCTGGGCCAGAAGGAGAGCCCCTTGCACAGCCTAGGGGTGAGATGAGAAGTGTCCAGGAGCCTTGTGGCCTGTACCAGCAGAGAAGGGTGATGGTGCTGGAGCTCCAGGGCCTTCTCTGCCCCGGGCAGCGAGATTTGGGCAGTCGTGGTTCTCTTCCATATCCAGCCCTGAGATGGGCATTGTGGGAAACACTCAGACACACACACACAGAAAGGAGAGAAAAGATGAGAGGTTTGTGTGGGGAGACAGAGGAGAGCAGCAGGTGGAAAACCCCTCGGGCACACCAGACTGCATCGGAGGCTGCAGGCTGACGTCACAGGGATCTGCAAATACAAGACCTCTGGCGTGGCAGGGAGGCCTTGCTGTCCCTC
The DNA here is from genome assembly GCA_020662805.1 of Glaucomys volans. Classification (NCBI taxonomy): domain Eukaryota; kingdom Metazoa; phylum Chordata; class Mammalia; order Rodentia; family Sciuridae; genus Glaucomys; species Glaucomys volans. The sequence continues at coordinate 105,908 of JAJEJO010000524.1, read as the reverse complement.
CAGCTTACCATCCTGCAGCTGGACATGCATGGTATCTGCTCCAGGGCCCATAGTTAACCAAATAATCCATGGATAGGGGATGCTCTGCAGAAGCCCAGAGTAACTCCTCTGGGCTGGGGATAGAAGGTAATCAGGGAGGGCTTCCCAGAATAGGTGACTTCTGAACTGAGTCTTCAGAAGTGTTTAGGAGTTCACAGACAGGAAGGTGAAAGGGCGTTACAGGCAGGATCATGTGTAGTAGTTCCATTTGCACAAAGAGAGGGAGACAGGGAGGTGGAATGACCTACCCACAGCGATGGAGGCCAGACCTCCTCTTAATTCCTTGTTTGCTGTTCTGCCCACCACCCCACACTGCTTCCTAAGTCCAGTCTCAGCCACAACAGGGGCCCTGGGCTTCTGTCCCATTTTAGCACCTGAAGCAGAGGGAGTGACTAGCAGGGTGGGCTTGGGTTGCCTGAGGGCAGGACTTGACTTCATTAGTCCTGTCCTTCCTACCCTGTGGAAGACCACCAGCAGCTTGGCCATGGCCCCAGGCCACAGCTTATAGACAGAAAGTTGAGAATTTCCTTATCCTACAGTCAGAGGAAGTCCGAAGGAGATTGAAACTCTCTTGTTGCTAATGGCTGAGATATTTAAAAATTAAAAGTTGGGAATGAAGGGAAGGAGCTTTGGACTTGAGCAGATCTGGTTTAAGACTCTGCTTTGCCTCAACCGGCTTGGCAGGCCTAGGCCAGAATTTCACCTTCCTAAGCACATCCGTAAAACTCTATGAAGATTCAGTGAAATAAGTGCATTCTAATTTATATAGGTACTTAATAAATATGCTTTCATATATTTCAATTTCATATATATGGCATATACATGAAATCCATCTGCCTGTTTCTCTAAAATATTCTCCATGGAAGAAGGTCTCCAGTCTGCCCCTGAATACCTCCAGTGATAGCAAGCTCACTGCTTTCAAAGATTCTTCTTGAGCGAGATCTGTCCCCTTGAAGCTTCCTCCTTGGTCTTGGTTCCAGTCCATGAAGCCCAAGGCACTGGAGTCAGTGAGCCTCCCTTGTCCAGGAGCCATCAGCCAGGTGACCATTGGGCACCCTTGATAGAATGTGAGGTACCCAGGTTCCTTTGAGAATGTGGTGCCAGGAGCCAAACCTGGCTCAGCTGGCCTAGTGGGACTGCACAGGAGAGTTCTTGCACCTGAACGTTTTTCTGCTAATAAATGCAACTTGAGACTCATCACCCTTGAATGCCATGTATAGTAGCCACTCGGTCCTTCAAAATGTTCTGTCCAAATGATATTGGCCAAGTTATAGCCCACCATTACATACTATAATGCCAATAAAAATATGGAAAAATAAAGTATAAAAAACCCCAAACCCTCTGTCCTTTAAAAATATTTGCTACATGTGCATGCAAATATATCACAGTGAATCCCAATATTATGCATAATTATAATGCACCAATAAAAGCTTTTTAAAATGGGCTGGGGATGTAGCTTAGTGGTAGATTGCCTGCCCGATATTCATGAGGGCTTGGTTTTGATCCCCAGAACCACAAAAAGGTAAATAAATAGATAAAAAATATCTGCTGTTATGAAGACAGGTTCCACCTTCCTTTCTGTAAATTATTTTTAAGAACTTCTCTACTGATGGCATTATAGCATTAACTAATTCAGAATGAGATGCATTCTTTCACAAATCTGCCTCCACAAAAATATAATCAGCTTCTGCTCATGGCTCCTTTCTGACCTCTGTCTTTGTGTATGATTTTTAAATAGTTTGAATTATTCATGAATGATACTTTTATAGTCTAAAGTTTTTCTTCATGAGCTACATGAGCCTTCACAGTAACAGCCACAGTGTTTTATTATGTGGCTCCTCCTCGACATATAATCCTCTCTCCATCGTTGGACATTCAGGTTGTTTCCTGCTTTTCACACACAGTTATGATTAAAAATGTGATGGATGTCTTCGTTTAACAAAGAGCCAGACAGCGCTTCCTGCAGGCCAGGTGATGCGCTGGTGCTGCAGAGTCAAGAACAAGGCACCATGGAGGAGCACCACTGAGGAGCCCCGTGTGTGGACAGATGACTAGCCTGAATCTGGTTAGTTCTCCTCTGGAGTCTACATAGAGGCAGGAGCCCTGCTAGGGCACTCAGGGAAAAGCATGGAGCAGTCAGAACTTTACCATGGGACTTGACACTTACCCCTTTGGGATTTCATCCCAAAGGATGGTGTCTTAGGGTTGGATGGAAAATGTCTTCCTATTAGAAAACTGCTGAAGATGTGCAACCCATACGTTTTTGTTAAGCACCTGCTGTGTACCTGGATCTGGAGCAGAAAGAGTGAGACCCATCCTTGGCTTTAAGTCAGAATCAGTCTTATTGTTAAGACAGAGAGGCCATTTAAGATGATGTATTAAGAAGCTACAGGCTGGGTTGGGGTTGTCACTCAGTGGTCGAACTCTTGCCTACCAAGAATGAGGCACTGGGTTCGGTCCTCAGCAACATGTAATAAATAAAGGTATTGTGTCCATCAAAAAAAAAAAATCAGCAGCTGTTACAGGTTTAGAAAAGGGAAGCATCAGATGGGGGTTTGTGGGATGAGGCTCATTTGGGGGCCTTGATAGTCTAAAAGCTTGTCTCATCTAAAAACCTCCTGCAGCCTAAGTCTGTGTTCGGCCAGGTGCTGTGTGACTGTGGGAAGCGACCTCCCCTTGCTGGGACAGCACTCAGGTTCCTGCCAGCTGAGCCAATTTTGGCCAGAGCTGGTTTAATATTGAATCCAGAGAGTGGTCCAGTTCAGAAATAGGATTCCTGCCTGGACCATGATTGCTGAACTGCTTTTGTTTGGGTCATTTAGATTAAAGCAGATAAAAAGCCAGACCCATAATCTCCATGTGTTGTCACAGTCTGTACAACTTTAAATGTCTGCTGTTAGTCTGACAAAACAGCTGGCTGGCCTGGCTGGGCTGTGAGCTGCCCTGGTCAGCAAATCATCTCTGGAGCAAACGGCCTCTTCCCCCAATCCTCAGATGCCTGATCTGTTCAGTTCAGCAGAAGGTCCACTCTGGGCAGGCTTGTGTTGGGTTCTGGGTGAGGGGGACACAGCCCTGAACTCAGGTTGCTCTCAGTCTGTGACCATGTGGTAGGAAGGGCTGGGACCCATTGGAGCTGTGGAGCCCGACATCCTGCCAGCCTTAAGGCCCGTGGGGGCTGGGGTGTATCCAACTTTCTCTCCAAAGTCCCCCCAGCAGCTGGCACACTGCCTGGCACAGAGGAGATGCCCAGGAGATATTTGTAAATGAATAACTAGGAAGTACTTACCCCAGCCCAGGGAAGTGGTGGGGGCAGTCATCACCCAGCCTTTTGTGGTGGGGAAAGTCCCCCCTCCATCCTTTCCTGTCTTCTCTCCCATCTGTTCCTCACTGAGCTCCTGCTGGCTGTACAGTGTCCACAGGGAAACCATGGAGCTCTGTTCACACCCACCCCCTTGCTATGGAGCCTCAGCATCCGAGGACACTAAAGTGCACATCTCTGTGTCCCTGCGTCTCACCTGGGAGTCCTCTGGGCCAGGGCCAGGCACAGAGGACATGTTTAGCTAAGGTCTATTGGTAAGCATGTGAGAGGAGGCCCAGATAAAGGGCTCCGGAAATGCTGAGCGAGGAAGGGCTAGTTTTAGCTGAAGTCCATTTGGGAGAAGGTCCAGGCTCAATCAAAGTGCTTCCCCTGACCAGGTACGTGACCTTGGGCAGTTCCTTCCCTGATCTGGGCCTTACTTTCCTCATCTGTAATGCAGGGCACCTCATAGGGTATCAGGAGTGCCAAGAAGACCATGGGTATAAAAGCACCTTGTAAAAGAAACTGCCTTTCAGAGAAGTGAGGGGTGCAGATGGAAGTCACGCCTCATTCAGTACCGGTGCTGCTGAACATCCTGTAATGCACAGGACAAACTTGGCAACAGGAAGTTGTCTGGCCCAAATATCAGGAGTTCTGGTTGAGAAACTGGGTGTAACTCAAGAGTTTAACTGGAGGAACAGATTCCTCTCAGTGATTCTGTGGAGAAGGTGAGGTGAGCCAGTGTCTTTGCCTAGGAAAGAGGTGGCAGCAGAGCTGAGGAGGCTATTGTTCAGAGGGGCCAGATAAGAATTTGGAGTTTTACACAAAGACAACAGAAAACCCCCGAAGAAAGCACAAGCATTGGTTGGAATGTCCCCTCTGAAATTCAGGGATGCCAGTCTGATAGTGCTAAGAGCAGACCCCCTAGCTGAGAGGGAACCACAGCTCAGCCTTAGAACATTTTGCCCTCTGGACCCCAGAACCTCCATGGAACTTGGGCAGCAGTGCTTCCAGGACTCCAGCTCTGTGCCAATCAGGTCAATAGTTCAGCAGGCCCCAGCTGCCTTGCTGGGAAGGATGACTCTGCCCCACAGGATGGATGAGGAAACCGAGCCTGGATCTGTGAAAGTGACTCCTGTTTACATCATGCTCCTTGCTCACCCCTGGGGTCTGGAGGAGAAAGCCCCAGCTTGCAGAGCTGAAGGAGCCTCAAGTTGTCCAGAGGCACAGCTGCCCTTGGAGTTTGTGTGTGGATGAAATGGGAGAGCGCAGGGAGGATGTTGGTCCTGTGCCCAGTCCCGGAGCCTTCCATTTGCTGCCTGTGGACCTTCCTCCCCTAGCAGGGCCCCACCCTGCAAGGGCATTGGGATTGGTTCAGTGTGATCAGTGCTCACTGATACCCCACACCAGGGTTTAGAAACCTAGGAAAGAACAAGACAGGCCCAAGGCCTTGGGTTACTCAACTGGCTGTGGAGACAGGCCAAGGTAACAAATGGGATTGGTGGTCATGGACTAGGTGCTGTGGCCTGGGCTGGGCTGGTGCCTGTAGTCATGGAGCAGAGTGGAGAAAGGTGAGAGGCATTTGGAAGGTGGCAAAGGTCATTGGTTGGCTTTGGATGGCCAGGCTCCAGTGTTTATCAGGTTTGACTGTGGGCAGGTTACTTACCCTTTCTGTACCTCAGTTTGCTCATCTATAAAATGGGGCTGTGTTTGCTTTATAGGGCTAGGGGATAGAGCCTCTGTAAAGAGCTGAGAACAGTCTTATCTCATATTGGTGCTCAGTATACGTTAGCTGTCACTGTTACGGTGATTGACCAGATCGATGAGTGGCTGATAGAGGTGTTGGTGATGTTGTTCTGAGTATTGGGAGCTGGGGAAGGGAGTAGATTTTGGGTTGGAGTGGGAGAATCAGCTCAGCCTGGCTGACTGGGGTACCTGTGGGGCATCTGATGGAGACATGGAGGGCTTTCTGGGGTTGGCCAGGCCTGTTAGAAACAGCTTCCCATTGGCCTCCAAACCAGGGGGTGGATGGCCATACCCAGGACAGATCTGCCCTTGGGATTTACCCGTTGATAATTTTGAGTGTCTTTGGGTTCCTGCAGCAGGAGATGGGAGAATAGCAGTGATCATCATCATCGCCGTCATCGTCGTGATAATGGCAATGATAACGACTACCATTCGTGCTGCATTTAGGTTGACCAAGCGTGTTCCCGTCCATTACCTCATTGGGAACACATGGTTCCAATAGCAGGCGAAGGATGCATTTCTTTTGGGTCCTAGGGGGCCCACTCTTCTGAAAGTCTGTTTCAAATAATAATACTGCTGCACATTTTTATAGTGCTTTGTACTTTGTAAAGTGCCCTCACGTCCTTGCTCTTATCTGGCCCTCACTTTGGCCCTTCATGTGGCCCATCAACCAAGGAAGAAGATCCCCTTTGACAAGTGAAAATCTGAGGCCCTGGGAATTCTGCAGCTTGCTTGAAGGCTCCCAGATCGTGAGGCTGGGACTGTGGGGCCCTTGTTTTTAGTGAAGCTCTCCTTACAGGGCGGCCTTGCTTCCATACCTCCAGGGACAGGAAGCTTCTTGCCTATGTGGAACAGAGGCCTGTCCCCACCTCCATGGACCCCATTGCTCCCCACACTGGTCCTGGCACTTTGCCTGGAGACACCCAGGCCAGCTGAGACATCAGATGGGAAGCTGCTGCTGGTGTGGAGCCCTGAGCTGCCTGACCCTTCACGGGGGCTCTCACGTGACCCCGTGGTACCCAGCTGCCCCAACCCCACCTTAGCCTGGCCTTAGGAACGTCGGTTCCACAGTTCCTGCTCTCTTGCTCCACATTCAAGCACACCCCTGGGACTGCCCCCAGCCTGGGCAGCATGGTGACTGTGTGGAGGCCACAGAGAGAGTGGGCCCTGGGTGTGTCTGGAGCCTGGGTACTGCCTGAACTGGCAAGCCGCACCTTCCCTAGGCCTTGAACCAGAGGGGCTTTCCGGTCCCTCAGTAACTCGTGCCCTCCCCAGCATGTCCCCTTGAAGGTATGTGGGCCTATGTGGAGTGGTCTGGGGAGCCTCAGAGACCAGGTATTTGGAGCATTTTCAGTGTTGGGTTTTGTTGTTAATGAAAGCCAATAAAGCCAATTAGTCTTTTCTGAGCATTTGTTCCAGTTGTAGCCCAAACTCAGAGCTGGGCAAACGAGCCATTCACAAAGAACCTGGTCTGCCTCTGCTCCTCTCTCTTCATGTGCTGCCACCTCAATCTCCCCACCCCAGCCTCCCCTCCAGCTCACATACCCCCTCCTCTAGGTTGCCCAGGGTGAGGGGCTTTTTCTGTCCTCCTGGAGGCTTTGGGTATCTCTCTGTTGCCAACCACTTGCTTAGCTGTCTTCCCAGCAGACCAGTGCATCCCACCCAGGTCCCTTATTCCTAAGAAATGTTGGCATTTCTCACTTTGCACCTTCTCCTGCTTGTGTCCCATGAGCCAGGTGCTGCTGAAATGCATACATCTTGTCCAGTCTACAACTCTGTTGGGGGACACTGCCCAAGGCCACTTAATGAACTGGTGGTGACTGATTGAAACAGTTCTGCCCATACATGTCCCACCTGCATGGCTGCTTCTGATGCAGTGAAGCCACTGGGGCTGCTGCCTGCTGCCTATCCTGGCTAGCTGGCAGAGTGGGCATAGGAGGTGGTGGGGGAGGGACTGTGCTTTGATTTGCAGTGATCCGCTGCTCACCTTGGAGTCTCTCATTCCCACAGAGCCCTGGGAGACATGGTTCCATAAACCTAGCACATGGAGAGTCCCTGTTTCTGCTGTCCAGCCAGATGACAGGATTAGAGGGAGGTGTTCTGGACAGGGTCCCAGCTCAGGGGTCTTAGTCTGCATGCTGGCCCTGGGGCCACCCTGCTACCTGTCCCACCTCCGGCCAGCCCGTCTCCCCTTTTTGCCCCTTAGGCTAGCAGTTGGGGTCAGGGCACTGTGGTCCAATTTTTCCTTCCTCATCTCAGGGTCTCTGAGGCATTTGAGGGTGGAGTTTGGACTTTGAGCTTAAGTCCATTGTCTGACATACATGTGACCAGGGACCAGTCCATCACATCCCCTGTGCGAGCTGGTTTCTGGTTACACGTAGGGTATGTAGTCCTCATCTCTGGGTAGCCTGACAGAGGAGATTAGGTATCTGAAAGGCCTGGTGCCCCGCCTGGTATGCAGTAGGTGCTAAATGAAAGAATGTGCTTTACACAACCTCTTCCTTGCTGAGAAGGGTGGGTGGCTGGGTGGGAGAGTGTGGAGAGGGGTGACGTGAGCCAGAGAGACCTCGCCAAGGTCTGGAAGATGGAAAAGAGGCAGTGGATCCCTGCCCTCCCCAAAGGGAGGCCCTAATGCCTTTCGGATGTTCCCCCACTTGAGGGGTCTGGGAAAGGGGTGAGGCTCCTCATATGCTAACAAGATGGCTCCCCAGCTCTGAAAGGTCTGGGAGAGCCTAATGAAAACGTGAAGAGCTTCTGAGCTGGCTGGGACCTTTGCAATCACTTGGCCACTTGAGGCAAAGGGGCTCAGAGAGGGAAAGAGGCTTTCCTAAGGCTACCCAGCCAGAAGGAGGGAGAGCTGGGTCCTTTCTGATCCAGGTCTCAGATAGCCAAAAGATAAAGAAACAAACAAAAGCCAGCAACTGACTTCTGTTGAGCCCTTATGACATAAAGGACTGGTTCTTAGGGCTTGCTGTCTTCATCTCATTAATCCTCACATGAGCCCTTTTAGGTGGGACCTATTATTTCCATTTTACAGTTGAGGAAACCGAGACTTGAAATAGCTGACTGCTTTTGTCAGGGTGGCACAGCTGGTGAATCTGGGTCCCCTCTCTTATCCCCTTTGCAATGCTGCAGGACTGAGAGGCCTAGGCATCAGTGGCAGGTGAGGGACATGCCTAGAGCTTCTCACGAATGCCCTTGGCTCTGCTCAGCCCAGGACAGCGGTGTGGAGTGGTGTTTTGACACCACTGTGGAGTAGAGATACTTGGGTGCAGGTGAGGCTGTATCACCCACTCACTGTGTGACCTTGAGCAACTCCTTTGGCATTTCTGCGCTCAGTTTCCCTTACTTATGGTGAAGAAGATTGAAAGACTGCATGTCCTGACCTCTTGTGACGGACAGTCACACCTCTGACCACTTCTTCCCAGTGCTGGCAGCTCTCCTCTGCAAGCTGAGTGCTAAGAGTTGATCTGTCCTGTGTCCTGCTTACCCTCCTCCTGGGTTGGCTCCAGAGAGCCAGGCCTGGGCTATGCTTTGGAAATGCTTTCTTGCCTTCCCACGCCTTCCCCCTTCTCAAGGCCTTCTCCGGGGTTGTCCCCAGCATCCACAGACTAGTGTCACTGGGTATCAGTAAACGCTTACCTCTGCGGGTCATGAATCATGTCCAACCTGTCACGATCCCATCCACAGGAGGGGAAGCTGTGGGGGTCGCGGGGCCAGGATGGAGGTACAGTCTGAGCCAGCCAATGCCCTGGATTTGAGCTGGACGCTGAAGGATGAATAGGAGCAGGGCATTCGCAGAGGGAACAGCCTGTATGACAGCCTGTGTGCTCCATGTGGGGAGCAGGGAGCACAGGGGTGGGTAGGGGAGTGAGGGGTGGTCAAGGCCATACTGGTGGGAGATCTGCCCATGCCAGAGCCTCAGCTTGGCCAGGTCACTGGAGGCCAGAGGGAGTGGGCTAGTAGGGGACTAGTCGGTCTGCCTGGGAACCCAGGCAAGGGTGCTCCTCCAGGCTGGGGGGATGAGATTGGAAAGGAGGGAACAGAAGAGTGGGGTAGAGGCCAGGACGGATGGGCTACATAATAGGCTACCCAAATGAAGGGGCTTAAATCACCCCAAATTTTGTCATGTCTGCCACCTTATGTGTCAGGACTTTGGGACCAGCTTCCGGGTGACCCTAGTTCTCCATACATCATCAACTGGGGTCACTGCGGTGGTATTCAGCTGGCAACTGGTCTGGTTGTGGGGTCCAAGACAGATTGATTGATCATAGGTTGGCATATGGGTGGGGGTGGGGGTGGCTGTATGGCTGTCCTGGTGGGGCCCTTCTCCCTCCCTGTGTTGTCCTCATGAGGTGTCTCTGGCTAGGTAGTCAGACTTTTGTGGTGGCCAGGGCTTCGGGGTACCAAAAGAGAGGCCACCAGTCCTCATCAGGTCAGGCCCATGATCAGGCACAGGGTCACCTCCACATCACATGCTATTTGTCAAAGCAGTCATAAGCCAGTCCCTATTTGAGGGGAGGGCTCACAGACTGATCCCAGGGATGCTCTACCACCAAGCTGTATCCCCAGCCCTTTTTCTGATTTATTGTGAGACAGGGACTTGCTAAGTTGCTAGACTGGCTTTGAACTTGTGATCCTCCTGCTTCAGCCTCCTGAGTCTGTGGGATTACCAGGGTGTGCTGTGGCTACTAGCACGACCCACCTTTTAATGAGAACAGTGTCAAATGTGGCCACCCTGATGCTGCCCCCTGCCCCTGCCCCCACCATCTCAGTCTCCCTTGGTTAGGTCTGAACCATTTAAGGACTGGGAGGTAGAATTGTATAGGGCCTGGTTGTCAGTCACTTGGTAAAGAAGCTTGGTTCTGTGGTGCAGATTTGAATCTCTGCATTGGCAGCACACACTTCAGCTGCTAACCTGTTCCATACATATGGGCTTCTTTCTTATTTGCATACATGTAGGTCATTAAGAGTCTACGCACTGGGCTGGGGATGTGGCTCAGAGGTAGAGCGCTTGCCTAGCATGTGTGAGGCCCTGGGTTCCATCCTCAGCATAGCAGGGGAACAAAAAAAGTTTAAGCCCACCTGTTCAATGCCTGAGCCCCAGCTGGTACTCCAGCCACCAAGACATACACCTCAGCCCAGGATGCACACCAGTTTGTGGTCTAAACCCAGTTTGGGCTACTTGCTACGGAATTGTCTTGAGGATTCTGAGCTTAGCAAAACAGAGATGGTGTGATCTATTAGTGATGTCTGTCTTGTCAAAGGTGAGGGGAATGGTAGCTTTGCTGTCCATCAGCCCACTGATGCTGTCATCCTCTTTCCCCTCAGGACTTCTCAGACCACTGCCATTATCAGGATGCATCTGCAGCTCTGGTCTAGTCACATAGATCCAGAGGACCAGCAGATTTGCACAGACTTGTCCCTTGGAAAGCCTGAGGGTGTGCCCTCTCCCCTAACCCTTGCTGTACAACTGGGTCTCCAGCCCCAGGGCACTTGGTTGACAGATGGAGCGGCACACCCAACCTCCCGCAGCTAGCCCATACCTGACGCAGGCTTGTGAGCGCTAACACCAGCCCTTATCAGCCTCACACCACATGTCTTAGCTTCGCCATCTCCTGCGAGCCCCCTCCGACCCCATTCTCCACCACGGAAGGTTTAATTGTTGCAAATGGAATCCGTGTTCTACAGAAGTCCAATAAATCTGCAGTCTGTCTTCCTGGTAATCCATCACAGATTGCAAATCGCACGAGGAGAAGTCTATAAGATATGTTCTTCATGTCTAGTATGTTGGGTTATTTTCATGTCTTGTGGTTTGAATTTGGCCACTGTCATTTTAGAGGAATTTCCTGCCATCTGCGTTCAATTGAATTTTCTCACAGATTTGTGCTTGCTTGTAAATACTAGAGGCTGGCAGAAAAGGGAGCTTTGTTCTTGGTGACATTTCAGAAACCCGTTCATGCAGCCTCACTGGCCGATCTGCAGTGTGGCTGGGAGGGAGGAGTGGGGTGAGGAGAAGGTGCTTTGGGGCCTTAGAATGTGCGGCTCCCCTGCAGGGACGAGGTGGGGCACCAGGGCATCATCTCCTCCCTACTGTCCTTCCTGCCTGTCCAGGGCTATTCTGAGGGCGTGTACATTTGCCCAGCTCTGCCTCCCTTCCTCTTCTGCGGGGTAGGGGGGAGCAGAAGGACAATCAGGGGCTGAGCCCCCAAATGGCCGGATCTCAATGATCTGTTGTGGTGTGAATCCTTGGTGATAGGGAGAGGCTGCCAGTCCTGAGTAAGACACCGAGGGACCTGGGTCAGGGCCCCTGTTCTGCTGCATCTTGCCGTGTGATCTTAGATAAATCACTCACCTCCTCAGAGCTTCCTGTCTCTCATTGTAAAATGGATTATTGATCCCTGTCTTGGTTGTTAAGGATTAAGAGATGCGTGGGCCTTACCTGATAGCAGGTCTTTTCTTTGGTACAGGGATTAAACTCAGGGTCACTCGACCACTGAGCCACATCCCTAGCTCTATTTTGTATTTTTTTTAGAGACAGGGTCTCACTGATTTGCTTAGCACCTTGCTGTTGCTGAGGCTGGCTTTTTTTTTTTTTAATATTTTTTACTTGTTGATGAACCTTTATCTTCATTATTTATTTATATGCTGTGCTGAGAGTTGAACCCAGTGCCTCCCACATGCTAAGCAAGCTCTCTACCACTGAGCCACAACCCCCGCCCATGAGTCTGGCTTTGAACTTGGCGATCCTTCTGTCTCAGCCTCCCAAACTGCTGGGATTACAGGTGTGTGCCACTGTGCCTGGTATGGCGGGTCTTTATTCCAGCAGCAATTTATTGCCAACCTGCCATGTGTCAGGCCCTCTGCTAGGCAAGGGAAATAAAATGGTGAATAAGAAAGAGGTGATCCTTGTCCTTGAGGGTCTCGCCATGTGGACCAGCAGTTGCTAGGGTGGGGTGTCCACCATCTCTTGGGTGGGAAGGACTGTGATTTATATTTATGAAGCATCTCGTGGTTAGAATGGTGAGGATGATGATCCGTGTGTCGGGCGCTGTTCTGAGCACCGCACATTTTTAACTTATTTGGTTTTCCCAGCAGCCTTTGAGACCAATGCTCTTCTTCTTATCCCCATCCTATATGAGAAAACTGAGGCATAGAGAGATTACTTGAGCACACCCAAGACTTCATGCCTAGCAGGCGGGAGTGCATTTGATAGTATAAATGGGAATAGTTTAATTCATAAATGGATACATTTTGTTCTGATAGGTAATATGTAATATGAAATGGGAACCATTTGGGGATGGCTGTCTAGAGCAGTGACCGCCCACTTTAGTATGCACAAGGAACTTCCCAGGACCTGGTTAAACTGCAGACCTCTGTCCACCTGCTTGGGGCACACAGGAAGTCAAAGCAGGTTGGCCAGTGAGGAAGGAAACTCCAGGGCGACTGATCTAGATGTGCAGGTGAGCTGTCCTGGCCTCAGGTTTCTTATCTGAAAATGAGGACAGGTCCCCCTGCCCCGCCAGCCTGTGGGGCTGAGCGTCTTGCTGGCTGTGTGCACTAGGACACCTCATCTGTTCCAGAACAGGGTAGTTCCCTTCTGAGGAGTCATTTCTGTCCCCATGTGAGCAAGCTGTTACTTCTGCAGAGTTAAAAACACCCAGCTCAGAGTGGCTCCGTCCTTTCCTTCCTTTTGGGCAGAACACCTTCAAAGTCGGTGGTCTTTCTGTCACAGTTTTCTCTCGCCCTCCTCTGAGCCCATTCTCAGCTTCCATGTCCGGGAAGCTGGGCTGATGCTGCTCCTGGGAGGGTCACCAGCAGCCACTGTGTGGCCAGGGCTGCGGTCATGTGCATCTTTCTGACCCTCGGTGCGTTTGCCTCTGCTGACTCCTATCTTTATGGACCCAGTTCTGTGACTGGGTGCTCTGAACACCTCTCTGCTTCTTCCCCGACCCCCTGCTTGGCTCCACCTCATCGCAGTGACCTTTAGTGCACTCATGGTAGTCTCAGCCTGGCTGGGGCTTTGAGGGACACCCACTTGGCAATGGCTCCCAGGTCTGCCCAGTCCAACCTTGCCTGAAGCTCTGACTTGTCTAGCTGCCTTCCTGGGGTCTGCACACGGATGTGCAGGTGGCAACCTGGATTTCCTGTGTTCAGGACCAAGTCAGGGCAGCCTGGCCCAGACCTCCCTCCCTCTGACTCTCCCCTGGGCTCTGACCGCGGAGGTTGCTACCTGCTGTGTCTTCCACAGGGATGGAGACTTGGCCCCCTTTGCTCCCTGCTCTCTCCCCATACCCAGAACTGTGCCTATCACAGAAGAGAGCTCAGTTTTTGCTGAGTGAGTGGATGGATGGGAGCTGAGACCTCAGCAGCTGTGTCCTGCTGTGCTCATTGGTGCTCTGCTCTTGTGCTGAGCTGTCTTGTTGTCAGTCCCAGGTAGAATTTGGTGCCTCCTGGGTCTGCCCCATGGTGGGGGTGGTAAGACTGAGAAACCCTTAATGAAAACAAAACCCTGTGGTCTCATGGACCCTGTTCCTGAAGGCCCGGTCCAGGCGGAGACCTCTCCCTTGGGAACTCTCCTTCCTCCTTGCCCACTATTGGCAGCCAGGAGGGCTGGGCCTGGGCAGAGTTGGGGATGGAGAAGGATGAAATGTGCAGGGAGGGAGGGTCATGGCAGAAAGCCAGCCTTCCTCCAGCAGCAGGACCTGGGTCACAGCTGGCTTCAAGCCACACCCCCTTTCATCAGGGATGTCTGTCTCACCCTCATCCTCTCACTGGTTACAAGCAGTGTCTCCCTGGATAAAACACCTGCAGGCACACCTGTGCCAGCGGAAAGTGGGGTGTTCACGTGGGAACTGGGAAGACAGGCAGTGGGATGAGAGGAAGGAGAGAGGAAAAGAAAGGAGAAGAGGTGGAGGCCAACAGGAGGGTGGAGATAGAAACCCACTTGTGGAGAGAAATGGAACCAGACAGAGGAGGTCAGAGTGCTGCAGGAAGACACCAGAAGTCAGGACAGAGATGTCCAGGGGGAAAGAAATACAACGCTGAGGACAGAGACCTGGGAAGGGGTCTCCAGGCTACAATGCATGCTTGTTTACAGGCACTTGTGCTGGGGGTCATAAGGAGCGTACTTGGGACAGGACACTGCACATTGCCTCCATGAGCAGGAGGAACTGGAACCCGAAGTCAGACTCTTCGTTCATTCATTTATCCCCATCCATATGTTGCCTGCCTGTCTCTCTTTCAGTCCAGCCTTTGCTAAGTTCCCATATGTGCAGGCGCCATGTCCCCAGCACCTGTTCTTTCCCTCTGGCGGCGGCCAGCCTTGGTGACTCTCCGTTCCCACGCTCACCTCCAGTCCAGCCCCGAGCCTGGGCTCATCTCAGTGGGCTGTGGAGGCCTGGGCCCGCAGTAGGCACACCGTGAATATGTGCTGGAGAGAGACATCGGGGAGAGAAGGGGTGGGCTGCTGCGCGTCAGCCTGGCCGATCTCTTGTGGTCATCATCAGTGTATTTGCCTGACCAGCTGGAAGCGGGAGGGGAGCAGGCATTGCTGTTCTCTTTCCCCTGGTTTGCAGATGGAGAAGTAGAAATGCAGTGACCACCCAGTGGCCTTCTCAGAGCCACATGGCCAGGAGAGGGTGGGCCAAAGTCATGCTCACCCTCCCCTCTTCTGGGGTATGAGCTGGTCCTGGTGCCATTCTATGACTGACTGCAGAGCCTGGATCCTGCCATGCCCTGGTGGACCTCAGTTTTAAGAGGGGCAGCCCAGGAAGCTTGTTTGCACAGGGGTTGGGAAGCCACAGAACCCATGTGGACAGTATCTCTGGGGACCTGAGTTTTGGTCTGTTCCCAGCCTGGCTGGGCACTGAGGACTCAGGTGAATGAGACACTGATTCTGCCCTCAGGGGACCTGGGGACACAGATATAAACCACCATCTAACCCAGGATGGTTTGGGGCCCACAGAGATTCCCTGGCCATGTCACCAGAGTCTGTGCTTCTCAGCAGTCCTGTCACCCGGTTTCCTTGTCAACACTAGTCTCAGGAATTGGTGACCAGGGACCCCTGTCCAGGGATGGCAGATGGGGTTCAGCCTGGGCCTCAGAACCAGGCCTCCTGCCCTCCAGTTCCCACAGCTCGCTGTCCCGGCTGCCCTGATGAGCTGGTTTTCTAACAGGAGCAGTGCCCACCTCTCACCTGGCATCTCAGCTGGGAGCTGGCACAGAAG
>JAJEJO010000524.1:31691-90196 GCA_020662805.1 Glaucomys volans | reverse complement strand
CCCCTTGAATCTGCTCGGTCCTCCTGGCTGGTGTTTCAGAAGAACAGCACTGGAAACATGTTCTTGGGAATATGCGGTTAATTTTGTGTTTTTGTTTAGGCGGGACTGGGAGTGGGAGCCCTTATTAGTATCAGTTTGGAAAAAATACAAAGGGCCTTCACGGCCAACTGCTTAATAGTTTTCATTGAATTAATTTTAAAATGAGAACCTTATTTCCCTTATTTAATAGTAGAAAACGACTTCCACATTCTGCAGAGTAACAACCTCAGTTATGGGCTCTCCACAAACAATATGTACATTAAAGCCATCTCTCTGCCCAGATGTGGAATGAATAATTTTGTGCAAACTATTTATTATAAGCACACAATACACTAGGATTTTTTTTTAATTTTTATTTTTTACTGTCGTGGTGACAGATCCAGCCCAGAACTGGACTGTTAAATGGCTCAGACTCTGGATCTTTCAAGCTATAGAAAAAAAAAAATGGAGTAGCATTTTAGGAAGGCCATGGGGCTAGCAGGAAATTGTTAACTCATTTGGACTGACATCCAGGGCTCCTGGGCCAGTGCTCAGTGCCTGGGCGAGGGTGACGAGGGTTTACTGGAGGCTGTGCTATCAAGCAAGCCTGGAGTAGGATGTGGTATATGGGCGGGTGGGACTCCAGCACAGGGACATGTCCTGCTTCATCCATTCACTCTTCTGTTCATCCTTTCATCCAGTTCTTGATTATCAGAGATCCACCTTCTTCCAGATACTGGGGAAAAAATGGGTAAATAATATTTATTTTATTCTAGCTTTGACAGAGCATTACATCATTGGTCATCTCATGATTCCCCTAGGTATGGGTGGGGTCCTGAGTTCATCGCTCTCTTCCTGGAGTGTGTCCTTTTTTAGGTATTTGTGTCTTTAGTCTTAAGTGCACAGAGTTGGACTGAGCACACATATTGACTCACTCGTCTTTGTCAGTGTCTTTGGTCCATTAATGTGCCTGCCTGTCTACCTGTCTCTGTCTGTGCCCCTTTCTCTCCACCATTCCCAACCGCCATCCCATTGTAATGAACTACCCAAGCCATGGTGGGGTAGTGTGGCCCCTTCTCTCCCCCTGCCTCCAGTCTGGAGGTGGTAACCTTACTGAATTTTGTTCCCACTGTTCTGCTTTGATTACACTCCTTATTGGAATAAATCTTGTATTTATAAAAGCACACAGATCACAAGTGTGCAGTTTGATGGATAGCACAATGTGAAACCAATCCTCGGGTCAAGAACGTGGCTCTCACCCCAGCACACTCCTCTCATGCTGCCTCCCAGCCTCTATTCGTAGCCTCCTTCTCCAGGGTAACCATCACCGTGGATTTGTTCTGCTTGTTTTTGATCCTGCAGTACATACTCCGTCTGGCTCCCTTCACTCAACACTGTATTTCTGAAATCTGTTCATGTTGCTGTGTAGCTCTGGTTTGTTCATTTTTATTGATATATAAGATTGCGATTTATCTTTTCCACAGCTAGTAAACATTTGGCTTGTTCCCAGTTTTTTTATTGTTATGGGTCACGTTGCTCTGAATGTAGCTGTGCATGTCTTACAATGTGCATATACTTGTACTTCTGTTGGGCATATTGTGGGAATGAAATTACTGAGTTATGGTTTTGTTTCTTTTTTTGTATATAATACCAGATAGTTTTTGAAAGTGGTTACACCATTTTAATTCTCTTATCAGCAGAATAATGATGTTAGTAAGGATAAGGAACATGGGGAACTTTCAGTGTCACGTTTCTGGACATTGTAGGTGATGCTAGTCATTCATTTTCACTGATGTGTGATATTCCATTGTATTGCTATCCACTCTAGCTGGTGGATATTTAGCTTGCTTCCAGTCTCTTTCTTTCTGCTATTATGAATGGTGCTGCTGTGTGAACTCTTTTTCACATGTCTTGGAAACAAATGTAAGGGTTTCTCTAGGGCATTGCCCTCAAACTTTGTTTGAGGACCCCTTTACACTCTTAAAAATTCTTGAGAACTGCTAAAAACCTTTTGATTATGTGTGTTATGTCCAGTGTTGTGCTGGTAAATGTCTAACAACTGTCTCTCAGGGTGGACTGGGTGCTGATCGTAGTGTTCCTTGATTTCTGTGGTCTTCTGACTCTGCTTCCAGAACTCTTGCTCTTGCATGTCACTGAAGAGTGGAACCTCAGGGGGGCATGTGACCTCCCCTTTCCAGCTGGTCCCCAGGGTGGTAGACCAGTATTCTCCCCCACAGTGCATGGAAATTTCTGTTCCCCCGTAACCTACCCCATGTTTGGTACTGACAGGCTCATTACTTTTGGCCTTTTAAGTTGGTATAGATGGCTACTCACTCTCTTGAGTTGCATTTCCCTGTGGCCCCAGCTTCCCAAAGGGACTCATAGGAAGGCCTGGTGTGGTCTGACTCCCACCCTGGTCAGCATCATTTTATAGGGTTCTACCTGGTGGAAGCCCCTACCCAAGGCCTTTGTACCTGCTATTCTTGTCATCCGTGGTCATCTCCAGTATTCTGCTACAGGCCCGAGCACAGGGTCAGGAATGGCATGGCACGTCAATAAGCCTCTGACTGAAGAGACCTGGAAGGACTCAAATAGACTTGGGTCTCAAATAGACAGGTTGGCTATCTTCCTGGGAGATTTGCTCAGTTCTCTGGACCTTGCTGTTTCCTCCTGAGTACCCTGAAGGTGACAGCAGTTACTTCTTTGGTTGTTATAACATGAAACTACCCAGTACAGATGGTGTGGTCCTCCTTCCCACTCTGGCCTGTCTCCAGGATGGTGGTTTGCAGGGAGTATGTCCCCTTGCCCTACCCTTGGCACCCTGACCTACCATTCTGCTCACTGAGCTGGATGGTGGACAAGCAGAAGTCACTCACCTGTCCAGCAGCATTCGCTGGGCTCCTGCTGTGTGTCAGCAATGGTCCCAGACACTGGGGATTTATCTGCAAGTAAAACTGACCCAAATCTCCGTCTTCCAGGAGCCTATTTTCTAGTGGACAGAGACAGATAGCAAAGATAGGAAAATATAGAGCATGTCCCTTGGTAACAAGTGCAATACAGAAAAATGAGCACGGAGGGGAGACAGAAGTGTTGGAGAGGGGCACTTGGCATTTTAAATAGCATGTAGGGAAAGGCTTCGAGTCATGTGATATTTAAGGGCTGAAGTATGGGAAGAACTCATGAAGCTATCTGGGGGAAGAGCGCTGTAGGCAGAGCGCACACAAGAAGTGCAAAGGCCCTGAGGCCTTTGTGAGGGGTAGCCAAGAGGCTAGTGTGGCTAGAGTGGCCTTGTTTGTTTAGCCAATCAATTCACTGGCATTTACTGAGCACCTGTACATACCAAGCTCTGTTCTAGGCACTGGTGATGAACTCAGACCAAGGGCTACCCTCCTGGATCCTGTGTTTTTGTAGAAGAGACAAGCCCCTTAAACCAGCAAATAAGCAAGGCAGTCTGCTGTCACCACAGGGCCCCAAAGTGATCCTTTATATCATGAGTCAGATCTGTCACTCTGCCATTGATCCCCATTGCTGTGAGACAGCATCACTTTACTCAGATGGGAGGCCTGCCTCGTCACAGTGGCCTTGGGTGTGATCCCAGGTCCGGGGCCCCAGCATTTTCTTCTTTCCACCTCCTCAGGGCCCTGGTGCTGCTGTTCCTTCTCCCTGCCTCAAATTCCCTTCCGCAGGACAGCTACAATGGCACCCCCTTCCCCTCTCAGGTGCCCACAGTCCAAATGCTATTTCAAAGTGCCACCCCTGCCCACCCCAGCACCCCTGATCCCCTGACCCTGTTTCACTTTTTCAAATAACTTTTCACATTTTAATACATTATATATTTTACTTATTGATCATTACTTCTTCTTTTTAAGTCGTCACCAATCTTTTCTTTTTCTCACCACGCCCCCACCATCACAAATCTTTAATAAAAGGAAAATCTATTTAAATGCTTTTAAACTTGTTTTCATTGCAGCCTGTAAGATTGTTGGAAAAGGGAGTAAATACCAGTACTCAGCAACAATAAGTGAGAAGTTTGAGATAGGCACAGGGCATTTTCTTTCTCAGTATGAAAGAATCAAAGTAAATTTACCAACCACAGCTAGTAAACATTTGGCTTGTTCCCAGTTTTTTTATTGTTATGGGTAACGTTGTTCTGAATGTAGCTGTGCATGTCTTACGATGTGCATATACACATTATGTACATTAGGCTTTGAAATTCAAATTCCTATAAACCCAGGGAGATTTTTTTCCCCATATTATTTAGATGAAAAGTTAAAAACTGAATGGGTTGTCTGAAGTGATTTAGCTACTTGATACCAAATATCTGGACTAGGTGCATGGAAGGAACTGAAATCCTACCAGTGTATTCCATGCTTCTTATTTGTGTACGTTCGTTCCAGGAAGGCAGGGACTTGTGTCTGTTTTGTCCAGTGTCATCGCCAAACACCTCCAACAGCATTTGGTGCATAATAGGTGCTCAGTAATGGGTTTAATGAGAAGATGTCATGGGCACTGTGTCTGGTAATGGCAGTGGTGATTAAAAGCATAAAGCAGGTGGGAAGCTGAAGATGGACTGACAGCAGTGTGGGTTAGCTGGTGGTCTAGGGGCTCCCTGGGGCTGTGGCAACTGAGCAGAGGCCTGGATGGAGTGAGGCAGCACCGTCCAGGCAGGGTGGCTCCTGTGGGCACTGGTGGTAGATTGGCGGTGGGACAGAGAGAGATGGGCCAGGCAGTTGACCCGGGCTGGCGTCTGGTGGAGCTGTCTTCCTATCTGTGTGAGTTGGCCCTCAGTGGATCCTGGCCTCCTCCCCACTTTGCCCCTTCTTTAAAACCTGTTGACTTAGGACATTCTCCACCAGGCAAAGGACACTAGGACTCCTAGCTGGGCTCCTCACTTGCTGGGCTTCAGAAATGGGGAGTCCCTCTCCACAACTCGTTGTCTTCATCTGTGACATAGGGACATCATGCACTTGCTGGCTTGTCTGTGGGAAGTAGGACAATGGGTTTGGAAGGGCCTCACTTGTCAGCCTGATGACTGAGGTTGGCGACACCCGTGGGGCAGTGTGCAGGGGGCTTGCTGCGCTGCCCCTTCTCAGCCAGCCCCTGTGGGCTCCTAGTTGTCCTGGAGGTAGCTCATCCTACACCGAGTCCTTGTGCTAGCAGTGTGGAGAGTGAGCAGAGAAAGTGAGGGTAACATACTAGTCACAAGGCTAGGAGGATTTCCAGTAGGATTGAACCCACAGCTGCTGTGTTACGCTGTGGCCTTGAACATTAGCTCTGGGTCTGCCTCATCCCTCCTTCCCCGTTGTCATGGGGAAACTGAGTCCCCATGGGGAGTAGGTCATCAAGGCCACACAACCTGTGCATCGTGGAGTCTGGGCCCTGCTCTCTAGACACCCAGCCTGAGCCCATCCAAGCCCTGTGACTCTAGGCCAAACTCAGGTGACTTCATGCAGGGTTACCTGGAGGACAAGAGCAGCTGGGACCTCCTCCCCCTAAGTAATAATGGGCCATTTCCTGCTGCTCTGAAGGTTCGTTCCCAAGGCTTGCTGGGGCAAAGTTAAAACTTTACAGAGCTTCTGGAAAGAAGAAACCTGAGTGTAAATCTGGTTTATGGCCGGGATAATAAAGTGTCTGTTCTAACTGATACTTGATGCCTTGGCCTCTTGATTCCTTCCATATGAAGCCCTCTGCTCTTGGGTCATGACAGAGCCCGGTGGTTTTGAGCCTCAGGTACCAGGAGCCAGGAAGACAGGATACGGAGGACTCGGGCCAGTCGGCAGCGTTGAATTGTCCTGGCCCTTGGCTAGTTGATAATGACAGGACACACTGCTTCACGCCTCTGAGCACCTACTGGGTGCCAGGCCTGTGCTGGGCACTGGGAACAGAGAGCTGCCAGGTTAGGACAGGTCACAGACATGCAAACCAAGTGAGAGTGCAGAGGGCAAGAGCCGGGACCAGAGTGCCAGGCAGCCTGCGGGCGATCGGGGAGGGCTTCCTAGGGGAGTGGACATCGACTCTGAGACAAGAAAGATGAGTGGAGTCCCAGCTGTAGGGGGCAGTGTTCCTGGCCGAGGGAATGGCGTGTGCAGAGCCATGAGAGAGGACAGCCTTTAGTCCACATGAGTGAGACCAGAGAGACAAGCCCCAAAGCATGACGGAGGGAGTGCTTTACTCAGAAGGCTTCCTGGAGGAAGGGCGATACAGGATGATCCGAGTTCATGAGCACCTGTAGCAGAACCACCTCTGCAGAGGCTGGGGGTGGTGGGTAGACACTGACGAACAGTGCCAGTGGGGTGTGACAAGGTGGGGGCCAGGAGGAGGCCCATGTGCTGTGCTCCACCTGAACCTTGCCAACAGTGGTGCTGGTAAAGTGCACAGGGACCCAGTTCCCCCCAGCAGTGCCCACCACAGTCTCTGCTGCTGGCCTTCATCAAAGCAAGGTGGCATCCTGGTCCTGGAGCACTGAGCTGCTGATGTTTATAATGACAGCGTCCCACTCATCAGATTCCATTAGCCTGATTGATTGAGGTGCACTGGTCCTTGTAATGGGGAACAGAAGCAGGGACAGCTTTGGGGTCACTGCCTCAGTGCTGACCAAGGCCATGCTCTCCTTGGGCACCAGTCACACCATTGAGCAGTGGAGGGGATGCCCACCACCCTCCTCAGGGTGGGGGACTAAATGAGATGCTGGCTGCAGGTCCCAGCCCAGTGTGCTCCGTGGTCATTCACTCCCTTGCTTTTTCTGGCACAGATGGACATCCTGATGGTCCCTGGGAAGCTCCTTGGGGGTGGAGCAGTGTTAGGGATCCACCCTCACTCCACCAGCAAGGTGGAATGGAGGAACTCACCATCATCACCACCTGTCCTTCATCCTCTGCAGGTCACAGAGTGCCTCCAGCCTCAGTCTGTGAGACAGCCCCTCACCCACGGACCAGAGTTTTTCACATGTGGTTTCTCCAGTGAGCAGCCCAAGTTCAGAGAGTGGAACTGAGGCCTGACATCACACATTTGGCAAGTGGGAGAGTCAGAACTTGCACCCAGAACTCCTCCCAGTGGGGTCAGGTTCCTTGCCCCATCCCTCTCTTGTTTCCTCCCCACACCACAGACACTGGGATGTCACCGGAGGAAAGCCATGCCTTTGCTGGAGGAGCTCACAGCCTGGAAGGCAGTGCCAGGCAGGGGGAGAGACTGGCACAGGAGAAGAGAGCAGCCGGGAGGGTGTGGGCATGCTCCTCCAAAGGGATGGTCTTCCAGGCAGAAGGACCTGCGTGTGCAGAGCCACTTGCACTGGGGGACAGTGGCACTTCTCATTTGTGAAAGGACAGCAGACAGTTCCCAGGACATGCTGCTTTTGCTGCTTTGGGGCCACAGGTCTGGGAGAGCAATAATGGTCCTTGTGCAGGTGGGTGGGCAGGACGAGTACAGGCTCACAGTCAGGTTCAGATTAAGACCATTGACTTTGGGCAAGTCCCTTTGCCCTTATGGAGCTGCGTGCGAGAGTCGGGTCAGAGGGCCTCAGTGAAGTGGGGCTTAATGCCTGGCTGCTGCAGGCGGCCTCCTGGCTTCCTCCGGGCTTGGTGGCTGGATTCATGGCCGTTGCATTTAGGTTTGTGTGTGCACAAAGATGGAGCAGAGATATTTATTTTGGGGTTACCCCATAGAGAAGCTGTTCAAGATGCTCTGAGGCCAGGTGCATGAAGGATTGACAGCATTCACAGGGCCTGCATTGGGAGGAGAGGAACAAGGGAGGGCAGGTAGTTCCTGGCCGCCTGGAGGGGCTTTGAGCCCCATAAAAATTTTTAACTCTTGGAGCTTCAGGGATGTCGGATCAGGCAGCTTGCTTCTCCTCTCGGAAAACCTGCTCCCAGGAGTCTTGTGCTTAGATCTCCTTTGGCTCACTGCTGCCTCAGACAAACCACGGCACCTCGAGAGGCTGGGCGCAGGCCCTGGGGTCAGACAGAAGTGGACATGACTCCTGACCCTCCTGTGGGAAGCACTTGGCGCAGGGTCTAGTTTCAGTGGTGCCTTTTTGAGGGTTCCAGTGCCCTGCCTGTCCATCCATCGGTCCACCGGCCTGTCGTCCAGAGCTCACGCAGCCAGGGCGACCCTCTGGAGCCAGGAGGCCTGGATGCTGCTGTTGAGAGTCCCAGCTGGGCTGCTGATTGCTCAGAAGAGCTGGGGGCTCTTTCAAAGGAAACTGCAGTCAATTAGTGGAGAGTGGAATTTGAAAGACCCAAATCCCTTTTTACCCCAAACTTCAAATCTGGTTTTCGTCAGTGGCTTTGAAAACAAATACCAAAAGAACCCTTTTTTAATTCTTTTTTCCTTTCCCCCTTTTCCCTTCCCTCCCGCGCATGCTCTTGTTTCCTGGGCTTTTATCTCTTTGCAGAGTCAGCTCTGGCAGGCTGGCCCGGCCACACCATGGGGACTGAGCAGGTGGCTGTGTGGATGTCACAGGCCCTACCTTCCAGTGCACTCTGGAGCCGTGCCTTTTCTTGTAGTGGTTGGTGAAGAACCCGAGGGGGCATTTGAACCTTGGATTTATAGCACATACTGAGTCCCTTGGGCCATTTCCACCCCAGTTCAGAAAAGATGCTCTGGAAAGAGGAGGGTAAAGGAGGTGGTGGCAAGATGCTGTCAGGGACCAGAGAGGGATTCACTGTGCACAGCGGGCCTTCAGGGAGATGCCTGGTCACCCATACCCACATCATCCATTGCCGAATTACTGACTCATTCATGCTACAAACGTCACCAAACATCTGCTCTGGGCCAGAGTCTATGCTGGGGTTCCCAAAGTGACTTGACCCAGCATCAGTACTAGAGCAGCCTGGAGTCTAATGGGGGAGTGTGCAACAGCTGTGCCAACCCCAGGTGAGCAGGGCTGGGAAGGAGAGAACTGGGAGCAGGGAGAGCCTGGAGGGGTGTGGGCTAGCCCGTGGTAATCAGCACTGGCTTCCTGGAGGAGGAGCCCTTGAAGTGCATCTTGGTGGTGAGTGGGAGTTTGCCAAGGAACAGGGTGAGGAAGGGCATTCCAGGCAGAGGTTCAGAGAGCAGGGGCCCAGAGGCAGCAAAGCAGGTGGGCGCTGCTGTACTGTGAGTGCAGGTTGTGGGGAGAGGTGGGCAGAGGTGGGGCTGGTCCTGTGCACCTGTGTCTCACCAGGGTTCTCTGTGACTTCTCTGTCCCATCAGTTCCTAAGGGCAGGGTGCCGTGACATCTGGACAACCCAGTGAGGCAGGTGTTGTTACCCCATTTTCCAGATGAGGAGACAGGCTCAGAGGGACAAGGGACTTTACCGAGGTCCAGCTCAGGTGCTCAACCAGGGAGGAGCCTCTTGGGTGCAGAGCCTGTACACTGTCAGTCCCAAGAGGAGTTGCCATCTTGGACCTGCCAGTGGGAGCTCAGGATATCCGGGACCCTCTCCCAGGACCTTGTTCTGTTTTGGCCTGGCCGGACTCCTGTGCTTTGAAACCCTGTTCTGTAGCCTCTCGGCTCTGCTTTTCCCGCAGCTCTTCTCATGTCACAGTCCTGCCATGCATCTTAGCCTCTGGGAGCTGCCTCAGTTCAGGCACTAGCAAGCATGTGTGCGCGTGTATGTGCCTGTGTGTGTGTGTGACGGGAGAGGAGCATCAGAGTGGCCTGGGTTTCGATCCCGGCTCTACCGTGGTTGATGACTTTGGCGCGTTACCTCACCCTCCTCGGTGCAGTGGCCTGGTGACAGTGCTCCCTCTCATGGGGCTGCACAGAGGAGAGACGTCCAAATCAGTGTTTGGCACAGTGCCTACCTAGCAAGTGCCAGGTCAATGGCTGTGTGGCTCTTGGGTTCCAAAGGATCACGGGACAGGCCTGATCAGATGCAGGCTCCATACAGGAGCAGAGTGCTGGGGACCTTGGAAATTTTGCTGTCCAAACCCCAGAGAAGAGCAAACCTGGGGAGGGGTAGGGCAGGGCAGGGCAGGACTCTAGCTAGAAGAGGCATGGGGCTCTGGCCTGCTTTTAACCCAGCTCCTAGCTGTTTCATTCAGTTACAGTGGGAAGGGGTTGTGACGCTGACCTGTCCCAGTTGCTCATGCAGGTTTTATCCTTCCCACTGGGCGATCTGCACGAAGGGGCTCTGTGCAGTCTTCCAAAGGCAAATTGGTGTTTGTGTGCCTGAGGCCCAGTGCTAGCACAGGACTCGGCTCTGACACTGCTGGCCCCTGCTCTGGCCCCTGTACTGGCTGTGTCCCATCTTTGAACAATCATAATAGTGACAATTCATGTAGGTCCTATGCAAGCACCTTTTGTATATGATTTTAGTGTAACTTTCACCACCTTACTGTTGGTTACGTGTATCACCCTGTTTTGTAGAAGTAGAGATGCTGCAGTGTCACACTTGGGATTTGAACCCAGGCCCAAAGACAGCAGAGCCACAGCTTTTAACCACATTGGCATTCTCCTGCTTCCTGGGTGGGGTGGTGGTGTGGACAGTTGGCCTGGGGAGAAGGTGTCTGTGCTCGAAGGTCCTTGCTACTACCCCTGCCAGCCCCAGGCTCTATAAATATTCACTGAGTAAACCTGAGTTTGCCTTCGGCCTGGAGAGATGGCTGAGAAGAAATCCCCACCCTGTCTCTAAGGTAAGACAGGAAAGAAAATATTATCGTCACCCTCTAGTGGATCCAGCTCTAGGCCTCTGTCACATTGTGAGTCACCTGACCGTCTGGTCTCACTGCAGCCACAGAATAGGGCCCAGGTTCCAATGAAAACAGCTTGTGAGCACCTGCTTGGAATGTACTGATTGATTTATGGGGCGCCTGCTGCCAGCCTGAGGAGATGGACAGGCCTCTGAATATGCTGAGTCCAGCCTCCCAGGCTGCTGCTGCCACCCGAGGGCCGGTAGGAGAGAGAGGGAGACCAGCCCTTGGGGACCAAGGAAAATACCTTCTATGAGGACAGCCCAGCTGCAGGCCGTAGGGACTTCCCTGGCAGCCTGACATGGTGGTGTCTGACTCAGCACAGCCAGGAGGGGCATCTGCAGTCCTGCTGGGTCCGCTAATCGTGGCCCCTCTGGATGCACCCTCCACTGCCCTCCCAGGGATGCCTCTGTGTAAACCAGAGAGTGCCACCAGTGTCTTGTGGCCCTTCTGTGTCCTCTGGTGCAGTATGATCTCTAGGATGACCCTTTGGGACTTAGTGGCGTTACCTCCATTTTACACCTAAGGAAATCAAGGCTCAGAGTCACTAAGGATTTGCTCCAAGTCAGGTTATCAGTGACAGATTCTGGTTTCGACCCTAGAGTTTTGGCCTGTGCTCTTAATAACTGCAGAGTTGCAGGATCTTGGGGGTCCTCTGGCCTGCCCCACCCCCTCTGCTTCCACTCCCTGCCCCCCAAGTGTGAATGAGGCACCCAGCCCCATAGAAGCCATGGCCTGCCTGAGGTCTTCTGTCATGTCCAGCTCTTCCCCGGGTCCTACCACTTGCTTTTCTGTTTCGACCTCTTCCAATGGCCTCCCTCACAACTCCCTCCAGCTCACCCCCAGCCTCGTGTCTACTGGCTGCTTCTGCATGTTCCTTCTTTGGACTTTGACACTATGGGATTTTAGGGTTGGAAAGGGGCCTTTGGACCATGAGGTGGCCTGGCCAGGACCCCGCAGTGGTGTGTAGTTGTGACATGTACATGGGACTTCCCACTCCCTGAGTCCCAGGGTCCTTGCCTTGATGGCCCTGCTGCGGTTGAAGTGGCACACGGAAGGAAGGAGGACATGCTAAACTCAGGTCCAGTCAGCCAGTTCTGGTCTCTGTGACTCTGCAGTGACCCCTGATCAATCCTGTGCAGATCTCAGCCTCATCTGTCACTTGAGGGCCTGAGCCCATCTGGAGGACGCCTGTCCTGTGATCGTTTGGAACCCAAGAGCCACACAGCCATTGACCTGGCACTTGCTAGGTAGGCACTGTTTTGCTCAGCCTTTCCTTCCTGCAGCCGACACCCATTGTATAGGCTGAGTATCCTTTATCCAAAATGCTTGGTGCCAGGAATGTTTTAGATCCCAAGGTTTCTCAGATTTTGAAATATTAGCATAGATTTTACCGCTTGCTCATCCCTAATTTTGAAATCCAAAATATTCAGAACTTTTCAAGCATCATGTCAGTGCTCAAAAATTTTTGGATTTCAATTATGGAAATCAGTATGGAGGTTCCTCAGAAGACTAAGCATGGAACCCCATATGACCCAGCTCTGCCACTCCTTGGTATTTATCCATGCATGCCCATGTTTATAGCAGCACAATCCACAATAGCCAAACGATGGAATCAGCCTAGGTGTCTGTCAGTGGAAGAATGGATAAAGAAAATGTGATGTATATTCAGACACAAAGAAGAATGAAATTATGTCATTTGCAGGAAAATGGATGGAACTCAAGAACATTATGTTAAGTGAAATAAGCCAAACTTAGAAGGTCAAAGGTCCTATATTTTCTCTCATATGTGGAAGCTGAAGAGAAAAAAGAAGGAAAAGTAGGAGGTGTCTCATGAAAACAGAAAGGACTGGGGGGTAGGGAGGAGGGAAGGGACAGGGAAGGTACTGGGAAATGAAACAGACCAGATTATGTTGTGTGCATGTGTGAATAAGTAACAAAGAATTCCACTGTTGTGTACAATTATAATGCACCAATAAAAAATCCAATTACGATGTTGCAAAATAATCAAGCACAATTTATGAAGCAAAAATGTTTTGGATTTCAGAGGACCTTGGAGTTTGGCGTTTTGGGTTCCAGGTGGTCAGCCTATGGAGGCTGTGATGGTAGTGGAACCAGCGGGCCCCCTCATGTTAGTAGTTTTTGTGTCTGGCACCAACCAGTCAGGCCTGTGGTTAATATGTGTCAAAATGTAAAGAAATCTCCCTTACTCCAGAGATACCTCCCCTGCTTCCACTCCCACTTACACTGCCACCCAGGTTGGGAGCCCCTGTGCCCCAGTGTCAAGTGGCCACGGGCTCCTCCTGCATGGCAGTTACCACCATGGGTGGATCCATCTTCAATCCAAGCAGAGCCATCTCTCTAAACCCATCTTGGATCCTGGCTCTCTCCCTCCCCCAGTTATTTATTATCCAGACGTGGAGGCTGGCCCACAGGGGTGTCCCCAGTGCAGGTCCGGTCAGTCCCCTGGCATTGGATCCTCTATTTCCCCCAAATGCCAGCTTCTTCAATGCCCCTGTCTCTGCACATGCGTGTTCTGCTTCAGGAACATCCTTCTCCTCCCCGCCTATTTGGCCCTTGTCTGTCTGTCACTGCCTGACACAGGGAGTACTCAGCTGTTGGTAGCTGTGGGGTGCTCATGAGGAGGCAGTTACATTCCCCCATCAATGGGGTCACCCTAGGTCCTGTGTCCTGGGTCTCAGTGTCCACCAGCAATAGCCAGCAGAGAGAGGCAGCTTCTTGCATGGCAGCGTAGAGAAACCGTTAATTGTAGTGAAGTGGGCAGACGGGCCTAGGACACTGCATCCCGATGCCACGCTCACATTCCATCCACCCATTTGTCATTCAGCAAGTGCTCCCTGGAGCTGAGGAGCAAGGGCCAGAATTAGACCCACAGGACCTGAAGGAGCTGAGGTGGGGACAGTGCAGCTCACAGAGCAACAGCAGTGGTCACTGCACCAGGAATGCAGCCTGTTAAGGGAGGGGGAGTCAAACTCACTCACTCCAAATGGAGAGCAGCAAGAAGCAGAAAGATGCCAGGAGAGTGGGCTGGGCTCACAGAAAGCCCAGCAGGCATTTGTCAAGTGGCCAAATGAAGGGGCAGGTCGGAGGTTGAACACAGGTAAAATTGGGGCAACAGGTGGGAGTGCTTGAGTGGGCTGGAATCAGAAACCTGGGCGTGGATGTCTGCTTGTCTTAGTTTGTTTGCTATTATAGAATACCTGAGATTGGGTAATTTATAAAGAAAAAAAAGTTTATTCTGACTGATAGTTCTGGAGGCTGGGAAATCCAAGATTGGGCACCCAAACCCAGTGTGGTAGAAAGTGGAAGGGCAAGTGGGCGTGTGCAGAATAGAGGAAAGGGGCCTGAATCCCCACACAGCTCACCCATTCTCTCAAGAACTGCATTAATCCATCTGAGCAAGCTCTGCTCCCATGACCCAAGCACCTCCCCCTGGGCCCCACCTCCCAATGATGTCATCTTGAGCGATAAAGGTTTCACTCTGAACTTTGGGGAGACACACTCAAACTGTAGCTCAGTTCTATTCATAAATTCTTAATCTTTTGATTTGTTGTTTTCCTTTCCATGCAGGGTAATGTCAAATAGGAATGACCGTGGCCATGATCGGCCTCCTTGTCTTGCTCCCAGTATCAAAGGGACAGCTTTCAATAGTTTACCACCAGCTGTGGTGTTTGTTGTTGACTTTGTGTAAATAGTCTTTGTCCCATTAAGGAGCTTCCTTAATTTTCCAGGTTGTCCAACAGTTTTCTTTTTAAAATCAGGAATGGATGTTGAATACAGAAATGCTTTTTCTGTAGTTGAGATGATTATATTATTTTCTTTTTAAATTTACTAATGTGGTGAACAGCATGAAGTGATTTTTCCAATGTTAAACCAACTTTGAGTCTTTTGGATATATCCAACCTGGTCGTAATGTATTTTTCCCAATTACACATTGCTGGATTCAATTTGTTAATATTTTTCTGAAAAGTTTTGCATCTGTGTTCATGAATGAAATTAACTTGTAATTTTCCTTCCTTATGCTTTTCCTTTTGAGGTTTCATACCAGGGTTTTCCTAGCCTTATGCAATGAATTGGGGGGGAGTATTCCCTCTTTTTCTCATCTCTGGAATGCAATGTAAGAGAATTATTTCTTACTTTAATAATGGGTAGAAATCACTGGTAATGCCATTTATACCTAAGTTTTCTCTGTGGGAATATTTAAATCCATTAATTCAATATGTCAGTGCTTACAGGATTATTCAGGTTTTCTATTTCTTTTTTAATCAGTTTTGTCAAGTTATATTTTCCTAGGAATTTGTTCATTCTGACAGCAGTTCACAATTAATTGACATAAAGGAGACCATAATATTCTCTAAATATCTTTTTATTGCCTGTAGCTTCGAGTGGTTTCTTATTTTTCATTCCTGACACTAATTTACCTTCTCCTTCTTTATTGTGATCTTCCTTATTAGTTGTTTGTCAATTTTATTAGTCTTTTCAAAGAACAAGCTTTAGATTAATTTACTAATGCTCTCTGTTGTGTGGTGTGTATGTGTGCATTTATTTTTAGATTGCTTATTTCTTTCTTTATCGTTATAATTTCTGTTTTATTTTGACCTTATTTTTTTTAACATCTTGCAGTGGATATTTAACTTATCAATCCTTCTTTTCTGACAAACACATTAAAGACATTAACAACTCTAAGTTGTTAACTTAACTCTAAGTACCCCTTTAGCAGCATCCCACAAGTTTTGATCAGTAGAATTTTCATTATCAATCAGTTCAAAACATTTTCTAATCTCCATTATATTTTTTGCCCCATTATTTATGGACTTTGTTTCTTATTTTCTAGATATGTAAGGTTTCTAATTAGCTTGGTCAGAGAACAAGTTCTGTTCATCTCCATCCTTTGAAATTAGCTGAGACTGGCTCCATGGTGCACTCTGGGGTCAGCTTTGTAAATATGGCTGAGGCCTGTCACTTGCTCAGGGCACCACTGCTCCGGCAGTTCTCCCCTCCACTGCATCAATTTTTGCCTATGTGCTGATTGTTCCCATTGGTTTACAAAATTGCTGTTATTTCTAACATCTTTTTTAAAAAGCCAAGACCACACCAACCCTCTCAACTGTCCCTGCACCTCCAACTCCCTTCCTGTGTCTCTCCTTCCATTTGTCTAAGCCTTTCTTGCTCTGGGACTGGTAGTTCCTTGGGAAGTGGTCCCAGGGAGTGGGAATGAGGGTCTGGTCACAGGGAGGGCGGTGCTGCTCCTTCCAGGGGCCTATGCAGCGTGTCTGGAGTCTTGTCAAGCATTGACTCAGGGGCTCCCATGCCTACGGATCCATCAGTCAATCAGCCAGTCAACTGTGGCTCCAGAAGCACTAGCCTCCACCCACTTGGAGGTTGGGACTGTGCATGTGTCTGGCAGGTGCTGCTTGTAAGTGGCCTTATTCAGCTGTCCCTGCCTGAAGCTGGAGCCGGTGGAGGCTGCCTGCAACCAGCTGCTGCAGCAGAGGCTGGAATGAGAGATGGAAGCAGAGGATGCCACGGGGGCACAAGAGGAGCCAGGAGTCCATTATTGCCACATGAGAGGAGCAGTGCATGTTGCATGTCCTCCATCATGAGTGGGCTCCAGTCAGGCCCTCCTGCCGCCCTCACAGGGGACAGCTCTGGGTCCTCACATCCCTGTCCTGTCAGCAGCCATGGACACAGTCCTTTGTTCTCCCATCCTGGAGACGCTTCCTTTGACAGCCTCAGGATGCCTCTCTCGCCAGGCCCGCGTCCCACTGCCTCAGCTCGCCAATCTCTAAACACTGGCGAGCCCAGGGCTACAACTTTGGACCTGCTCTCTCCCTAGTGGCCTCATCCCATATCAGGGCATTTCAAACACCATCTACTTGCTGTGGATCCTGATCTGGCTCCTAAGCCCCTATAAGTCCAGACACTGTCCAGCATTTCCATTAGCAAATCTAAGAGTCTTAAACTTACTTGGCCAGGATTGAGCTCCCTCGGTGTCCCTGAGCCTGCTCCTTCTCCTGTCTTCCCCCTCAGTCAATGGTGGGGAGCTTCGGGATAAGAATTGTGGTGTCACCCTTCGTGCTTCTCTCTCTCCAACTCCTTATAACTGATGTGTCAGCGAATCCTGAGGTCACACTCACATTCATCCAGAATTCAGCTGCTTGTCATCCTGGCTGCTGAAGTTGCCACGATCACGGGTCCATGGTGGATTTTAGTGGCTTTTTTTTTTTTTTAAGATGAGATTTTGCTGTGTTGCCTTAAACTCCCGGGCTTTTGTGATCCTCCTGCCTCAGCCTGCTGAGCACTGGGACTAGGGCATGTGCCACTATGCCCAGCTTAGTCACTGCCTCTTGACTGGCGTCACTGCCCTTGCCCCTGTTGGCACAGCAGCCAAAGTGATACTGTGAAGGCAGTGGTTCTCACCCGGTGCAGTTTGCCCTCCAGGGGACATTTGGCAACGTCTGGAGGTGTTTTGATGGTCATGCTGGCAGGGGGCGTGCACACTGTTGGAGAAGCTGCTTACTAGCTGGAGATGCTTGAGGCGGCCTCCCAGAACAAGGAGCTGCCCAGCACCAGACACCAGGAGTGCTGAGTTTGACATGTCCTGTGTTGAACTCAAGAAATGCAGCTCTTCTGCTTCAGCTCACCCCAGCTCCTCATTTTATCCAGATGCAAAACAAAATCTGTTCAAAGGCCTGTAATCCCTCTTATTTGCGGGGGGGAGGGTACTAGGGATTGAACTCAGGGGCACTGGACCACTGAGCCACATCCCCAGCCCTTTTTTGTATTTTATTTAGAGACAGGGTCTCACTGAGTTGTTTAGCACCTTGCTTTTGCTTAGACTGGCTTTGAGCTCACGATCCTCCTGTCTCAGCCTCCTGAGCTGCTGGGGTTACAGGTGTGCACCACCACACCCAGCCCACACACACCTCTTGCTTTTTTGGTTTCATCTCCTCCTTTGTGCCCTCTGGCTTACCCCAATCCAGCCACACTACTTTCTAGCTCATTCTAGAATATTAGGTTGATTGCTGCCTCAGAGCTGTTGCTTCTGCCTGGAATGTCCCCCACCCCCATATCCACATGACACTTCTCAGTGAAGCCTTCTTTGAACACTTGTAAGTAAAAATGCATCATTTCTTCAAATATTTCCTATTCTCCTTCCTGTTTTATTTTTCTCCTTCTTATTCATGTTCTACATAATTCATTTATTTATATCCTCCATTAGAAGGGGAACCCCATGAGAGCAGAAATTATTATCCATTTTATTCACTGCTGGCACATAGCAGGAGCTCAGCAAAGATGTGGTGAATGAATGATGAATGAACAGCGTTTCGTGAAGTATGAAGTTCAAGTTCACACACATGACACTTATGATATGGCTACTCCATGGTGTTGCTCAGGGAGATGGTAGAAATCCTGCCGTAAGGATCTTGAAAAATATAACACAGATGGGGACAATTGGTTAACTATTTGAGGGAAAAAAAGCTAAATCCTCACACACATTATCTTACAAAATATATTCCAGATGGATTAAGGAGTTAAGTGTGAAAAATGAAGACACAGAAATTTAGAAGGTATTATGGGGAAATATTTATCCGATGTCTAGTTGGAAAGGGGGAAGGTTTACAGAAAGGCCACGGAGTGATTGAACCCAAACGCTGCTAGAGTACTTGAAATTCTAAAACACCTTTATATGTAAAAATTGTTCAACAACAGGAGGTAGTTTAAAAACGGGAAGTATATTTGCTACAAAGAAAAAAAGCTGATATCCTTAAAACACAACAACAGTCCACAAAATGATAAGAGAATCGTAGGAAGGACAGTAACGGCAGATGGCAGAGGAAGAAATACAGGGAGCCAAATGGTGTTTTCAAATATTTGCCTTTACTGGTGATCAAATCCAAATGAAAATGAAGTATCATTTCAGTCTCACAAATCAGCACAGATAAAGGAAGTCCTGATGCTCATGGCTGCTCCGTGTGGGACAGCGGGCCCTCTCACAGTCACTGGTGGAGAGTAGATTGGGACACTCTGGAGGGCATCTTGACAGAATGTTCTGTGATCCTGGAAAATATGCAGCCCCTTTTGCTCTGTAATTCCTCTTCTTGGAAGTTATCCTGAGGAGGCATTTGGAGCTGCAGGCAGTGATTTATGGGCAAGGGTGCTCATCACAGTGTTATTTATAAGAGCAAAAAATTGGAAACAACCTAGTGCCTAACAACAGGGAATGGCCTAAATAAATGACGGTATAATCCCATGACAGAGTACTATACAGCTGTTCAGAAGGACTTTGAAGAATCCTTAGTGACAAGGGAAAATGCTCATGATTGGGTATTTTCTATAACAAATGCTAAACAAATGTCAATCTGTAGTAAGATGCTACGTGTGTGTGTGTGTGTGAGAGAGAGAGAGAGAATACACAGATATGAAGACGCACAATTGTAGTGGAAAAATATATCAAAATCTTAGAGTCTGGGAAATAAGATAATGAAATCATTTTCATTTTTTGAAGATGTTGGCCCCCAACTTCACCACAAATGGGTGTGTACAGCCAGCCACAGGTACGGCTCAGAAAGGAATACCCAAAGTGCACATTTTGAGTTGCCTCGGTGGCTTTGTCAAGGCCATGTGCAGGAATGATCCAGAAAGCTCTCTAGGCTTTGCACAATACACTGAGCTAGCAAATACAGAGTCCTGAGAGGGAGGACACCCTCATGGAGCTCGTGTTCCAGGGGCAGAGAGACAGTGAGCAAATATGACGACTTGGCAGTAGTTCTATGGTAAGAGGAAAACCTGACCCCACAGACCTCCGCAGGCGGTGTGATCCCACGCAGCCTCCCTGAACTGTCCAGCATGGGGGCAGCGGGAACAGCTGGGGAAATGGCCTGTGTTCATGTGTGTGTGTGTGTGTGTGTGTGTGTGTGTGTGTGATGGTTTAGACTCAGGTTATGAAGGACCTAGAATGAAGGTGACCTTATTTGGGAGTGTGGTGGTGGCCAGATCTAGGTAGGACTGGCAGCAGCTGGCTGCAGTGGGGTCCTCTGGAGCACCCACAGAATCACGGTTGCCCAGCCCCCAGCCTCCCATTCAGGTGTGATGGCTACGGCAGGGACCAGCTATAGTTTCAAAGGTTCCCCAGATGAATTTGATGTGCTGGAGAGCTTGGAACCCAGAGCCAGGATCCTGGCCTCTGCCTGTGAGCCTTTCTCCATGGCCACCCTTCTGATCTCTCAGGGTACTGTTTTCTGTCCCAGTATTTGTGCCTTGGTCATGGGGTCCACCCTGTCTCCACCTTGCATTTTGTACCAGGTCTCAAATCTGATGCTGACACCTGCTAGGTGAGGGGCAAGGGTCCTGTGGTAGCAGTGGGCAGGCCGGGTGCACAGCCAGCTTGGTCCTGGCCAGGTTACTTCACCTTTGAGCCTCAGCTTCCTTGTCTATCAGGTGAGGGTGACTTCCCTCCCCCAGGGCTGATAGCACATGGGTGCTGGTAGTCAGGTGTGGTGCCGTTGTGCCCCACCATTCTGCCACAGTGCTGATGCAGAGTGTGTGCTCACAAACATGTGTGGTATGAGTGGGGTGCTCTCTCCCCTGGCACCCACCTGCCCTCCTTAGATGTGATGCTCGTGTTCGGGTTGCTGGGCCGCTGGGGAGTTCCATTAAAACACAGCACTGGGCACCTCCTGTGTGTCCTTGGGAGAATACAGGGATGGAGGAAGTCACGCTTACTTCAGGCAGGCTGTCTGGGAGCAGGCTGTCTGGGGATCGATACAACGAGCAGAAAAATGCTGTCCTCAAGGGCAAGCTCTCGAGAGCAGAGACGCAGGTCATGTGCTGGCAGGAGCATGACTTGAGAAATGATCACGGAAGGGTGTCCAACCTAGCTAAAGGCCTCAAGGTGGGCAGTGTATAGGTCACTTGGGGGACTGGCCCCACCTGGCATTGGGGGCACTCATGCCCTTGCTGTCTCTTTCCCAGGTCTCCTGTGTCCTCAGACTGGGTCCTCTTTTCCTGTACCCTGTTGGGTGGGAAGAGCAAGGGCTTTGGCGTCAGGAGATAGGGCTCTGGCCAAGAATGAGTCATCTTGGAGCATCTTGGAGTCCTCATCCATAAAATGGGCACGATGTTGTCTTCTTCACACATGTGGCTCACACAAAACAGGCCATGCCAGCGCATAGCAGGTACACAGGGAAAGCTCCTTCCTGTGTTCTTCCTCCCTCCCTGCCCTACCTTTTCTCTGGTGGATATTCAGCTTCAGGAAGTCCCTAGTGGATTCACCAGCCAGGAGTATTGGCCCTGTATTCTGCTATCTCTTCAAGATAATAAATACGAACAAAACCTCAATCCATTATTAGCTTCTTCTAGACTGTCTGCATGATTTATGGCTTCAAAGTGTCTCTAGTTAATCTGTCGAAAGGGATTTTAAATTTCATCCGTCTTCTCTGCTGGCAGCCCCCTCTGCCTTGAATTCAGCTGTTTGACATGTCTAGTACTGGGGTCCCATTTTAAAAACATTTACAGTGGGCCGGTGGGGGAAAAAAGTTTGGAGATGGAGCAGCGAGCAGGAGGCTCAATTTGGCACATCTGCTTTGAATTCTACGCATCTCCACAAGTGCAAATAACTTGAAAGTTCGCCCAGGGAAGAGGTCTGCTGAGCCCACGAGGGCTGCCTTAGGTGACTTTAAAGGAGAGAGGGATAATTACTGAAAATGAATTGTCACTGAAATGGAAACCTCCCAATCCGCCGGGCTGGCCATCTGCTGCTCACATGTGAGGGCGGCCCACTCTCCCCACAACCCCCACTCCCGGGGCTGCGGAGGGCTCCACTCTTTGGTTTTTTTAACCTCATCCTCCCAGGCCACTCAGGTAACGAGTTGTTCCAGATTTGTGCTAACTGGGGTGGGGGCTCCCAGTGTGCGGCTATGGCTGTGGGATCTGGGATTAGGGCAGAGGCCGACACTGGCCAGGATCCAGTTCAGCAAGCAGGTGGTAAGGGCCTCTGGCCAGCATGCCCCAGAAGGGGTATGTGTGTGTGTGTGTGTGCGCGTGCGGGCGCGCAGTACTCTACAATTCACAGAGCCCTGCAGTTAAGCACAGGCGGGGGCTGAACCGCACCCCTGTACTATTTAGTGAGGATGTGTTAAGCCTCGGGGTGGGCTGGTCATGGTTAGGTGAGGATGCAGGGATGTATCAGCTGCAGTCCTGCCACTGGGCTCAGGGAGACAGGTGACAAGGGAGTGTGCCTTGGGGTCTGCACCTCTGAGGGGGCAGAGCAAAGATGTTCAAGAAGGATACACTGAGGGTGTCACTTAAGATGGGCCTCACAGAATTTGTGCATGTGACAGATACTTGTTGAGCCAGGCAGTATTCTTGGAACTGGGTAGTGATCAAAACTGACCAAGTCCCTGTCCTTAGAGAGCAGAAAGCAAAAATGTCAACAAAGAAACAAGATGCTTTTAAGAAATGATTGCTGTTGGATGGTAGGACCAGACAGTGTGGTTGTAAGATTCCCTGGGTGGTCAGGGAAGGCCTTCCCAGCCAGTTCAGAGGGCCCTGGATTCAGGGTGGGGAGCATCAGCCGTGGGGCACAAGGGCCACAGGAGGGACTTGCAGCAGAGCCCGGGGCAGTGTGCAGAGCTGCGGCTGTTGAGGACAGACTTGGCAGGAGCTCCGGGGCAGGGCAGGGGAGGCAGCCCCTGGGGAAGTGAAGGTTGTCTGCTGTTTGTTTATTTGACTTGCCTCTAACTGGATTAACGGCCCACTAGCTCATAGTAATGGGAACTGCAGTATTTGACCAGGGTCTGTTCATGCCAAAGAGGTGTAGGCTGGGAGCAGAGGAGGCTAGAACCTTGGTGCCCAGCCCTGCTCCCTCCCTTGCCATTCCCAGCACAGCTGCCCACCACTCTGTGCCCATGGTTCTGCCAGGAGGCACAGGGATAGTGCCCTCCTAGTTACTCCAAGGTCACTGGACCCGGACCCCTGTGGGGGAAGGCAGTTCCATCTCTGATGGGAGAAGCCGTCCCTGGCAGGCTGGTGTGAGCGCCCCTGTGGCGCTGTGGCCACCTGTGCCCTGAGCTGGTTGTGGGGCCTGGCCCTCAGCTTGCACACAGACACTGTTTCTGCACAGATGGATGGATCCAACTGAATGGGAGTCTGGGAATCTGACAGACCTGGATTTGACTCAGTTTCTTCCCTGAGCTTCTCATTTCCTCATCTGCAAAATGGAGAAACATTTTTAAAATTTTAGCTTATATTAGCATCGGGCCTAGTTCCTGGCACACAAGAGCTTACTCCTTGATGGCTGCATATCCTAGGGCTGGGAACAGGGAGTGCCATCTAGAATGAGGAGACAAGAATGTCAACAGTGGTGAACAGTCTCTGTTGAATGAATTCTTGAATAAATGAAGAATGAATGGATGGGTATTGTTTGCTTATTGAGATTTGGTCCAGCCCAGGCCAGGTGATGGAATCTGACTCCATCATGACAGAGGCTGAAGTCCAAGGTTACTGATGTGGCCTCCAGGCCCCACCCACACAGCCCTGCTCCTCTTACTTTATAGACTTCCCCATCCCAGGGCTGAAGTCCCCAAAGCCCTCAGTACGTCCCATGATTGTGTGTCTCTGTCTGGAGGCTGGCCTTGCACTTTTACTGCTCTTCCTGACCTGTCTTCTGGCAAATCATCTCTCAGGATTTAGTTCAAGAGTCTTCTCCTTGAGGAGTTATTTTCTGACTCCCTTCTGCTCAGAGCAAGAAAAAACAGTGGTCAGTGAAGCCAAGGTTTGCCAACCAGGCCTGGAGCTGCCAGCAGCTAGACTTGTGGTTTGTTTTCTCTTTGGAACTAACCATCAAGAAAAAGCCCTTCATGACAAAGTAGGCATCAGCCCTTCAGTGGGTGTCCCACGATGAACAGCCAAGCATGCTGGCATTGCCATTGCCCTGGATTTTATTCTCATTTCCCTGATGACTAAGATGCAAAGCCTCTCTGCACCTTTCACGTGCATGCTGGCTGTGTAGTGTCTTCTTTTGCGCAGTGTCTGTTCAAGTCTCTTGTGCATATTTTGATTGGGTTATTTTTTTTCCCCTTGGTACTGGGGATTGAACCCAGGGATGCTCTACCACTAAGCTATATCCCTATCCCTTTTTATTTTTTATTTTTAAATTTTGAGACACTAAGTTGCTTAGGGTCTTGCTAACTTGTCCAGACTGGCCTTCAACTTGCAATTTTCCTGCCTCAGTCTCCCAAGTAGCTGAGATTATAGGTATGCACCACTACACCTAATGGATGTTTATCCTTTAATTGTTTAATTATAAGCATTCTTTTCATATAGTGGATATATATATATATTTTTCATATATATATGGAATACTTCTCCCATTCTCTGCCATGCCTTTCCATTTTCTAAATGGTGGTTTTCAGAAAACAAAGGCTTTAAATTTTGATTCAGTTCAATGAATCAACTTTTTAAATGCTTCCTGCTTTTTGTGTTCTAAGAAAGCTTTGCTTGTCTCAAGGTGTGCACTCTTCTAGTTTTATGGTTTTAGATTTAAGTTTAGGTGATTGGTGCGCTGTGAATTAAGTTGTGTGCATGGTGTGAGGTAGGAGTCAAGTTCATTTTTTACATATAGTAATCTAGTTTTTCTAGCACCATTTGTTGAAAAAGACTTCTTTCCTTCATTGGTTCACCTCGACACGTTATGAGAAGTCACATGTAAGTGTGCATTTACTTGTAGATATTTCAGATTTTCCATTTTTTCCCATTCATTTGTGTATCAGTTCTTATGCCAACACCACACTGTCCTGATTACTGTAGCTTTATACCTAGTGTGAGTCCTCAGACTTTGTTCTTAATCTTCAGTATCGTTTTGCTGTTTTAGGTCATATATACATGATGAGATCATCCTGGACTATCATGTTGGACCCTTAATCCAATGACAAGGATAGATATATATCTCAACCTTTCAGGTTTTACCAAAAGTTTGCCAGGATTTTGATTGAGATGGCAGTAAATTTATAGGCCAATTTGGATATTTGACATTTTAACAATTTTGAATCATATCTCTCCCCATTTATTTAGGTATTAGGTCTTCTTCACCTTCTCTCAGTGGCGGTTAATATTTTTCAGTGTAAATTCCTTGCACAACTTCTGTTAATTTTACTCCTAAGCATTTTTATGTTTGTTTTAATGCTGTTGTATGTGGTATTGCTTTTAAATTTGATTTTCCCATTGTTTCCTATAGTATAGAAATACAATTAATTTTTACAAGTTGACTTTGTATCCTGTGACATTGCTAAGCTAATTTATTCTTTTTATTTACTTCTGTTTGTTTGGAGGTTCATTAGGGCTTTTTCGTGTTGTCCAAGGACCGGGCATTATGTTTCTTCTTTCCCCTGGTTTAGTCAGCTCTTTTGCCTCCATGACAAAAAAGACCACAAGAATAATTAGAGGAGGAAAAGTTTATTTGGGGGCCAGTGGTTTCAGAGGTCTCAGTTCATAGACTCAGTCCATAGTCCATAGCTGGCTCCATTCTTCAGGACTCGAGGTGAAGCAGATCATCATGGCAGAATTGTGTGATGGAGGAAAGCAGCTGGGAACACGGCACCTGGAAGGGGAGGGAGAGAGAGAAAGAGAGGGAAAGAGAGAGGCTGACTCTCCTCATCATGATCAAAATATAAACCCCAAAGTCATGCCCCCCCCAATGCCCCATCTTCTCCAGCCACACCTGCCTGCCTACAGTTATCACCTAGTAATCCCTATCAGCAGATTAATGTACTGGTCAGGTTAAGATGCTCATAACCCAATCCTTTCTCCTCTAAACTTTCTTGCTTTGTCTCACATGTGAGCTTTTGAGGAACACAACATCTAAACCATTACACCCACATTTGTGCTTTTTTCTTTTCTTGCCCACTTCACTAGCCAAGACCTCAGTGTTGAATAGGAGTGGAGAGTGTGGAGTTCTTGCTTCATTCCCAACTTTAGGGAAAAGCATTTCGTCTTTCACTGTTAAGCATGATGTTAACTGTTGTCATCATTGATATGCTTCATTATATAGAGAAAATCATTTTCTGTTTCTAGTATACTGAGATTTTCATCATGAAAGTCTGTGTTTTCTCTGCATCTGCTGAGTTGATCTTATGGCTATTCTTATTCTTCTGATTCAGTGAATTGTGTGTATTGATTTAAAACTGCTCACACTCTGAACTAACCACACCTAGGACATGTTATATTATTGCCAAATATATTTATTTCTCAATTTGATTTGTTAGTATTTTTAAAGAGCAGATATAGATTGATAAACATTAGCCATTAATATGAAATTGTAAAGAAAGAATTTTTAAAAAGTTGGTTGTAAGTCATAAGAAGTCCTAAAAGCTGGATAAAGTGATAAACTAAGAAGCAGCACAAGCATCCATGTCACACTTGTGTGTTACTTGCTAAAAATAAACAAGCCAAGGTTAATAAGTTTTTATGAGAAATTA
Organism: Glaucomys volans; assembly: GCA_020662805.1. Taxonomy (NCBI): domain Eukaryota; kingdom Metazoa; phylum Chordata; class Mammalia; order Rodentia; family Sciuridae; genus Glaucomys; species Glaucomys volans. The sequence continues at coordinate 64,010 of JAJEJO010000524.1, read as the reverse complement.
TTAAAAGAATCCTTTTAAAAGGTATAAGAGGACTGGGGATATAACTCAGTTGGTAGAGTGCTTGCGTCACATGCACAAGGCCCTGGGTTCAATCCCCAGCACCACACACACAAAAAAAGGAATAAGAATTGGCAAGACAGAAAATGGTTTAAAATAATGATTCTTTGAAAGAAGTGTGTATTAGTTTCTAGAGGCTGCTGTAACAAATTATCAGACACCTGGAAATTTAAAGTGATGAAAAAAATCATAAATAACAGATATTTATTCTCTCATAGTTTGGGGGCCCAGGAGTTGAAACCAAGGTATCATCAGGGCCACTGCTGTCTCCTGGTCACTCCTCTGCCTGTGTGTCTTTCCTAAGGATGCTTCTCTTTGGATTTAGGGCCCAACAGGATAGTCCAGGATGACCTCATCTTAAAATCCTTAACTTTATTATTCTTCAAAGATCATTTTTTCCTGAGAAGTTCACATTCACATGTTCCAGAGATTTGACATGGGCATATCTTTTTAGGGCCACCATTCAACCTCAAGCATGGTGAACCCTTAAATTTCCTATGTGAAGCATTGACATTTGATTACTGAATCAAATGAACTAAACTGAATAGTAAATACTAAATAAGAAAACTAAACCAACCCATGATCCTAGATTTTTGACCAACTTAATATTTTTTAACATGCTCTGAACACAAATGAAAACTTATTAACTAAAACTAAAAGCATCTCCTCTAACATAAATTATTGTCATCTTTATAAATGGTTAAAATAAACAAGTTTTGGGTAACTGTTTATTTGGAACTTTTGGGAATGTAGCCATTTGGCAAAGTAATTTGTGGCTAATTGGCTTTTGATGAATTGGTCATTTGACACATTGGTTTTTGGCCAACTGGCTCTTGGAGAATCAGTGTTCATCAAGTTGAACTGCCTCCCGCACGGGCCTGGGGCTTGATGTCTGGGACCTGGCTGCGCGGCCCACAGGGGCGCCAGGCAGGCTGAGTGCTTGGATAGGGATCCAAAGATGGTCTTAGACCAGAAGGGAGATCCCAGAAGACCTGGCTGTCCCCCAGCTTTGGCCAACCTGTGTCCTCCTGAGTGTCTGCTCCCAGTTGGCTAGATGAGACTTTGGGAACACAAATAGTGACAACCCTCTGTTGATCACATGCCAGGCCCCAAGCTGAGTGCCTTTTGGCAGCATTGTCTCATTCGATCCTCTCGATGAATCTGTGCAACAAGTATGCTCTACATTTTACAGGTGAGGGCTCAGAGGAGTTAGGTTACCTGGCCATGACGGCACGACACTGCAGGTGAGGGGCAGCATTCAGATTCTAGACCAAGTTTTCTGTCTCTAAAGTCCATGCCCTTAACCATGGGGCCACAATGGATCAGATCTAGTCCTTGTCCTCAAACAGCTGCTGGTCCTATCGGCTCATTCATAAATAATTTGTTTGGGCCTCACTGCAGCCTAGCATGGAACGCATTGCTATTTCTCCAGAAGAGGAAACCACGACCCGGGTCAGACGACGGCTCAGCATCAGAGCTGGAGCAGAAACCAGGCTGGACCCTGTTCGGTCTCTGGTGGCTGCCTCCACCTCCAGGGTGGGTTCCCGGATTTCTGCTCCATTGTGTTTTTGCCTCTGAAAGTGGGACAGGGCTGTAGCCCCTGCCTTCCATTCCCCAGCCCTCCTTGTTTATGTCCATGTTAATGGGCCTTTGCAGGCTGGCCCAGCTGCTGAGTGAGAGCCAGTACGCCACCTGGAGCTGCGTCTGCCGCAGAATGTTTACGGTGCATGGAACCGAAACGAAACAACATCCATCTTGTTGACTGGTCCCAAACACTGCGCTCATTCACGGCCGGGCGGCTGACAGGGTCCCCATGCTTGGCAGTGAACTGCCACAGCTCAACCAGCATGAACGGCAGCAAGAGGGTGAGGAGAAAGCAGGCCAGCTTCAGGGGAGTCGCTCCCTGAGCCCGGGTGGCCCTCTTCCCATTTTCTGTTCACCCGCTTCTCTGACCAGATGCGTTATGAAGGTGGAGCACTGCGACATTGGGACCGTCTGAAGAAAAGATGTTGCGTCTCTGAGCTGGCTCAGAAGCACAGACCGGCCCCCACCACGGGCCTCAGCAGACTGATGAGGTCATTGGTCTGAATGTGAGGTGCCACGTTCTAGAGGACAGTGGCCCGGTGGCCTAGCAGAGCTTTGGCCCAGACAGACCTGGCTTGCAGCCTGGTATGGCCCTTGTGACCTCCCAGACTCAGTGTCCTAATCTCTTCAGAGAGTTGATGTGGGTGGGCTCTGCCTGTCAGAGCTGATGAATCTTGAGACACGGTCTCAAAGCCATTTGTCCCTATAAATGCCCCAGCCCTTCCAGGCTGCCAAGCCGGGTCTTGCCTTCTCTGGCCACCTGCAGGAGGCAGCAGGGAGGCACCTTGGCTGGAATTCTGGAGAACTGGTTCTGGTCCTGCCCTGACTACTGGCTTCTGTGTGACCTAGAACAGGCCCCTTACACTCACAGGGACTTGGCCTTTCTTTTACATGAGAGGCAGAGATTAGGTTATCTCTCAGGGCCCTGTTAGTGCTGACCTCTTACAGTGGGCTGTTGGGGATTCTCAGTGTGTGCCATTCCCTTAGGAATGGCCCCCCTCAGCCTGTGGGCAGCCTGTTGGGCTGGAACTGGGGCTGGGGCTGGGATGATCACTGGGAAGTGCTGTGGTTGAGGTGAGGTGGTCAGGAATCACCAGCCCTGGGTTAAAGCTGAGGTCTACCTCTTTCCAGGTGTGTTAGTCCAGAGAAGTGATTTTATCTTCCTGGAACTTGGTTTCCTCATCTCTAAAATGAACTGATTGATCCATCTAGAAAGATTGTTGAGAGGCGTGTGGGGTGGGACACAATACCCCATCCACATGGTAAGGGGTGCAGAGAAGGGACCCTGGCATGTGTGGAAGTAGCCAGCCACATGGGGAGAGGGTGCCAGGAGGAGGGGCGCTTCACAGCAGCACTGATGGGAGGAAGGACCAGGGAAGGCAGATTTGTCCCCTTGTCCTTAAGGGAATGTCAGTCCTGGCCCATATGTCATAGCATTGTTTGCTGTCCATGTGGCTAATGGACTGGGTAATCTGAGACAGCAGCAGGGTCAGGCTCATCTCTGTGTCCTGGTGCCCAGCCTGGGTCTGGCTCACAGGAAGAGCTCAGGGGCAGGTACATGGGGCCCTCTTGGCCTAGTCCAGAGAAAGCCCTGGGTTCTGGGGGACATGGCCTTAGCCCAGACCAGGCAGGCCTGATAGTCAGGAGGAGTCCCCAGCGTCAGGATCTAGAGCCAGGAGGAACCCCTCCTCTGGATCAGGAAGCCTTTAGACAGGGGATTCAGGATGCTGCTGGGATTAGATGTGAATGTGAACATTTAGAGGCACCTGGGGTCTACTTCCTTTGTTTTATAGAGAAGGAAACTGAGGCCCAGGGGCTGAGAGTTAACAGGTAGGGAAGGCCGAGAGCATGAGGCTCATCTTCTTGTTTTTGTTTTTTTTTTCCTTTTTGGTACTGAGGATTAAACCACAGGCACCTTACCACTGAGCTACATCCCGAGCCCTTTATTTATTTTGGGACAGGCTGAGTTGCCTCACTAAATTGCTGAGGCTGGCCTTGAACTTGTGATCCTCCTGCCTCAGCCTCCCAAGTGTCAGGGATAATAAGTGTGTGCCACTGCGCCCAGCTTTCCCCTGGACTCTTCACCTTAAGTGGGAAAGAGGGTGGAAACTGAACATGGGACTGTTGGACCAAAACTCAGAGTTCATTTTGCCCGAGAACCGGCTGCCTGCCATGGAGATGAAATGCCACTTCAGAGCTGGCTTTCTTTTCAGTGGTAGTGGCGGCAGCAGTGTCCCTGAATGGGCCTCCCCTCATCAGTGTGTTCCCTGGGGCCCTCTTGCAGCCTCAGGAATCAGGGCAGGGTGGTCCTGCATGGCTGACAGCCCACTGCAGAAGTGCCAGCTGAGCCAGTCTCCGCCCTCGAAGACACCCACTGCCGTTCGGATTGGACACTGCTGGGTGCTGGGCACATCTCTGGGAGTGTTCGTTTTGTCTCCACATCCCATCTCTCAAGGAGGTCTCTTGAGTGGGCTTTAGCCAGTCAAGCGTAGTGACTGGAGTGGGTCTGCAGCCGCTGGCCCACCGGGGAACCTGCGTCCCAGGAAGGGCTTCTTGCCTTTTGTCTCCCAGACTGGTTTTTCTCCGTGCAGAGGCTCAGGCCTCACCTGAGGCCTGGCCCAACTCTCACCTGACGTACTAATTTCTGCTTTTCTTCTTTTTCTCATTTGTTTTCCGAGCTGGCATTACAAGAGCCACCGCCATACAAGGCAGGCAGAGCACAGAGAGGGAGTGCACACAGGGCCGTGTGGCACAGAGGAGGTGGCCAGGGCACACTGGGTGTGGGAACAACTGAGAGCACACTGGGACAAAGAACAGGGCAGGGCTGGGCAGCTGTGAGCCTTGGGACTTGAGGGCGCAGCATGTGTTCTGGGAAATGCTGGAGAAGGCAGGCTGGAGCAGTGGGAGCCACAGAGGAGCTCCCATAGGAGCAGGGGAGACACGGCCAGATTTTTGCCTGGCTGTGGTGGGGGAGGGGACAAGACTGTCCAGGTGGAGGATGGTGGTTTGAAGTGAGGCAGAATAGATGAGGCTGGGAGCAGGAGCTGGGTGGGCACTGAGGCGGGATGGGGGCTGAGACAGGCAACAGAAGGGGAAGTTTGAGAGGGCGGGGTGTGGACTTGAGCTGAGTCTCAGGGGTCTCAGGTCTCATCAGTGTCCTGCCGAAGCACCTACTAGGGCCCCCTCCTCTGTGGTTCCTAGAGTCAGTCTGACACCTGCTCCCCGCCCCCACCTCATGTTCCCAGCACAAGGCCCGGGCTGCCAAATCCCCTACCAAGCATGGGGACCATGTGTCTGCCTTCCTGTGGGTCCTTCTGAGTTCAAGACCCTGTCCCTGAATCTAGAATTAGACCCTGAGATTCCAAGAAATCAAGACCCAGTTCTGTCCCTTGAGAGTGCCCATGAGGTAGAGCGCACACACTTGGGCCAAACCCCAACCCTGTCGTACTTGCTGTGTGCCTTGGGGGAGACCTGGCTTTTCTCTTCTGGAGAACGAGGAGCTGATCAGGGCCAGGGGTCCTCCGCAGTGTGTCCTTTATCCAACAGGACCCTCTTTGTACTGCTTCCTTCATGCTCCTGATGTGAAATTCACCCATAATGTAGCCTACCTCTGCACCATCACTTAGAAAAATTCCACGTAATGTGGCATGACTGTGCCAGAAGGTGGGGTGAAGTCGTCAGGTATTCACAACTGTGTAGGCATCCCCAACCTGAGGGGTGCACAAGTGTCACGGGCAGAGTGGCCCAGGGTGACGTGGTACTCTGAAATGGTGAACAACTCTTGGTCAAGGTCCAAGCAAAACACAGTACAGTCTTTCCCTAATTTACATGGTAGTTCTTCCATGCCTGGAAAATTTTGTGTATGTCAAGACCATGAAAAAAGTACTTTGTGTTTATGTGTAAAATGGACCTATGTTCTAGGCTTAGATGACCAGGGTACTTGTTTGCGGATATTTTGAATATCTGGCAAGATATTAAAAAGTTAGTGTAGGATTGACCCACCCTTGGCAGCAGTGAGTTGGCCCCTCCCCACTAAATGTCAGTAGTTCCCAGTTATGTGACCACCAGAATCTCCCAGTGGTTCCCTGGGGAGATCCTTGCTGCAGTGGGGTCTGAGGGTGCAGATGGGAGCCCTGGAGGAGGGAATCGGAGAAGAGGACCGACCTGGGGGCCAGGTCAGGGGCTGGTCAGGGTGGCTTCTCAGACAAGGGGCCCTGGGAGTCGGTGGGTTCAGATCTGGGGTGGGAAGGGGGCATTTTCAGAAGCGAAAGCTGGGGCTTTGCCAGCCTTTCTGGCCTCTCTGTGGAACAAATCACCTTTCCAGGGTGTAGAAATTCTGCATCTCTGGGGACAGAGAGCCCTTCCCACTGCCTGGTCTCTGAGCTGGTCTCTGCATGCTGCCCTGTTCTGCAGGTGCAGAGCCTTTCCGCAGGCTGGGGTGCTGATGCTGCTCCACCTCTCATGGGGTTGTGGGGATCAAGCCCTCTGAAGGTTGAGCATATCTTAAGTGGAAAGTGCATTTACTCTTCGCCCCCTAGCAGGTGTGGCGCTTAGGAGTTCTGCCCCACAGAGCCTCAGTTGTCTCCTCCTCTGCTGATGGAGGGCACTGGGACCTGCCCCTGCCCCATAGCAGGAGTGCCTTAGGGCACACCACTGGCGGGGGGGTGGGGTGGGGGGAGCAGATCAGAATTCAGACTTCAGGCACTGTTTATACAGAATTCGTACCACTCTCCCTCATGGTAAAGTTGAAAACTCCTGCCAGGGACTAGAACTCTCAGATCCCTCCCACAGAGACAGGGGAGGGGGCTTAGGTGCCGCCCGGCTGCCCCCACCCCAGGCAGTCTGGGCTGGGCAGGCCCCACCGCCATCCTGTTGCTGGATACCTGCCTTTTGGGCGTTATATATTTTTCCATTGGTTTGAAGGAACATTTCATCATTTGGGAAAAAACCAACATGGGCCTAGGAGTTAACTTATTAGCTTGATTTAAGGGGAGAGGATTAAATAAAAGGCTGGATGTGAAATCATACATGTATACCTGACATTAACATTAACATTTATGGTCCTGTTCTTGCTGAAAAATCAGGTAGAATGTGTTCGTCTTCAAGAAATTTTTAAAGATTTCAACAGCCATTTCCTCTAGATTTCTTGTCATCCCAATACTTTTCCTGAACTTGGATAAGAATAAATAGTTTTTGGTGAACATCCCTGTTTTTCTGGTGACTGGGGCTCCAAGGCCGACTCAGAAATGGCAGCCGTTGGATCCGAGTAGCATGGAATTTTACAGCCTCGGAATCAGAGACTCCCCATGCCTGATCCGGATCGTCATTGAATCTTAGAACCATAGAAATTGAAATGCTTAGCTCCATCTAAGAGGGAGAAATAGTTTGAGACTCCCAGATGCATAGAAATTCCAGCTCTTGAATTTTGGAATCAGGATCACTTGGTATGATAAGGTATAGAATCTGAGGACTTTAAGGGACATTGGGCTTATTGGCTTGGCCACCCCCTTCCCCACCCCAGATACTGAAGCATACTAACTAATGCAATATTTACTCCTGCCAGGAGAAAATTGTCTTCTTTCCTTGGGCCCTTGCTTTGCCCCCTCCCAGCCTGGAGTCTCTGCCACCTGTGGAGGGACACTAACCACCTTCTCCACTGGCATCGTGCAACCCCTCTCAAGGAAGGAGCTGGGGTCTATGGGGCGCAGAGGAGGGAGAGGGCCCTGGCACCTTCTGCCCAACCCTGAGGGAAAGGGAGCCCTGAGTCCTGGGAGACCCTGGGCAGGGCATCCCTCTGCCGGCTGAATGCCCTGTCTCCTCTGAGGCTCTCCCCCTCTGTCAGCTGTTGAGGGGGAGAGGACAGGGGGGTCCCCTGGCATGGCATCTGGGAGTGTCCCACTCTGTCTGTGCCCTGGAATTGCTTGCAGTGGGCTGGGAGGAATGGGCGCCTGCGCCCAGACCAGACACCTGGAGGATGCTCACTGCCAGGCTGGTTAGTGTCTAGTCTCACTGTCTTTGATCTAGTCTCTAGAATGATTTGTTCATTTTTAAAACAGTATGAAATATTTTGATATATGTAATATAGAGAGTTTTAAATTTTTATTTTAAAATATATGCGCCACAAGCTCATTTGTGTGTGTGAGATCAGTCCTGAGACCAAGGTGCATCGGGTCTTGCTGTCAGCACTGCCATCAGGAGACAGGACGGGTCCCTCAGCCCAAAAGAGCAGTGGAGAGAGTTGCAGAAACACTCCTAATCAAAAGCCACCATTCTCCCTGCAGCTGCTCTTCCTTCTGGATTCTTTTTTCAACCCAGAACTCAGACTGGGTTCCAGGGCCCCCTGTGCTCACCATCCTCCTGCAGCTAAATGAAACCGGTATCCTCACTCCGCCTCCCCAAGGTCCTGCAGATCTGGCTCAGCTTCCTTGTGGCCTCCCTGCCTTCCTTTCACCCTTGCTCACTCTCTTCTTTTAACATAATCCCTACAAATATTTTCTCTTATAATTAAGATCTTCAGTAAATCCAGTGCAATTCATGAGGAGAGCCCTCGTAATGAGACTAGGTCCCCTAACACCTGGCTGGCTGTCACCAGTTGCTCCGTCCTCTGCCCAGCTCTTCATGGTGTGGGCTGCAGCTCTTCCCTTCTGTGCAGGTTGGGCCTGGGGAATGGATGGGTTTCAGAAGTGCCTGCCTCCCAAACACTGGAGACCTTCTCAGTTCCCATGTGGTGTGGACTTGGTGATAGTGGGCTATTCTAATAAATAAAAACACTTCCCCACACGTAAACTGGAAAACCCAGCAAAAATACCATTTTTAATTAACTGCATAAGAACATATCTCTGCATTTTTAAATGAGTGAAGTTTGGGGACCCTACTTAGTACATGATGTAGTTTTACTGCATCTTGTTTAATGTCCATACAATTTCTGTTACTTAGTTATAGCTTAATCATTATACTACTGGATATATGGGCTATCTCCTATTATTTTCCATTATAAAATTCTTTTCTAATTATATCAGGAGCTGAGCTGGTGCACACCTGTAATCCCAGAGACTTTAGAGGCTGAGGCAGGAGGATTGCAAATTCAAGGCCAGCATGGGCAACTCAGTGTGACCCTGTCTCAAAATAAAAAATAAGAAGGGCAATGAAGTAGCTCAATGATAAAATGCCCCTGGGTTCAATCCAGAGAGAGAGAGAGAGAGAGAGAGAGAGAGAGAATATGCAGAATAAAGTGACACTGTCCTTCTGGAGTGCAGTTTGGATGGTAGGTAGAACAATTCTTAAAATTTGCATATCCCTGAGCAATCCTGTGTCTAGCTGAGTATCTGAAGGCTATCAGTATGGATTACTAGTAAGACAGGTTCATGAAGACATGTGCTACATGACTGTTTCTAGTTTTTCACTTTTCTAAACAATCTTAATCCCATCCTTGAAGGATAAATAAAATATTTACAACCATAAAATAGAAAACTTAACACAGTCATTAAAATTATTTGTTGGAAAGGGCTTTGTGTATCTGACTGAAGCAAATCAGCTTATATCAGACTAACCTTCTGTGTTGATCTGTTTTATGCTGCTAGAATGTAATATCTAAGATTCAGTAATTCATAGTGACCAGAATTTATGTCTTACTATTCTGGATGCTAGGAAGTCTGATATTGAGGTGTCTGTCCATATTTGGAGCAAGGAATTAATTAAGGTTAAACAAGGTCATAAGGGTGAGGTCCTGATCCAGTAGGACTAGTGTCCTCAAAATAGGAGACACTAGAATGCTCCCTCACTCTTTCTTTCCGTGCTCATGCCCCAAGGAAAGGCCATGTGAGAACACAGTGAGAAAGTGGCTCTCTGCAAGCCAAGAAGAGAACCCTCACCAGGAACCCAACTAGCTGATATCTCAATCTTGTATTTCTAGCCTCCAGAAATGTGAGAAAATAAAATTCAGTTGGTTAACCACCCAGCCTATGGTATTTTGTTATAGCAGCTGGAACAGACTAATACACTGGGAAAACTATCAGCTATATCTACCCACGTTCCTTAGTGATGGGGAACAATGTCAAGGTCAGCAGTGCCTTCCAAGTCTGATAGAGCTGGCCTTGCATCCTGATTCTACAATTTACCAGCTGCATGGTCCTGGCCATGACCCTTCTTCTTCCTCTTCCTCTAGAAAATAGGCATGGGAAGAGCCTAGGACTGTGTCTGGCACTTAATACATTCTACATCAACTTTGATATTCATCATACAGCATTAAGTGAAAAAAGCAGAGGATAACAAAATATGTATATCCTATTGCCCTGGCTTTTTAAAATAAAAAATGCATTCAGATGCCTGGGAAAGCACAGCATCTGCTATGGCTATCTAACTGGTAACCTTATGGATGATACTGACTTTCTAATTTTTGCCTATCTTCATTTTTTCTCCCCTTCCTTCCTTCCTTCCCTTCCTCCCTCCCTCCCTCCCTCCCTTCCTTCCACAAATACGTGCTAATTTAGTAGCAGTCTGAGGAAGAGTTGACCCTTCCACATATTTGTATACACACATCTGTACCTACATGTGTGACCAGCCCCGGCTGCGCACTTCCTGGTCCTGGGCTGGGATGGGACTGACGCTCACTTGGTTTCTTTGCAGGGCTGTCCTGAGGTGAGTCTGCTCAGGTTTTATTGGCCCAAGCCCCTGTAAATCTAGCTTAGCTTTAAAGGGGAATTTATGGGATTCTTGTGGTCTGGGATAAGAGACGGTGGGCGGCCATAAGCCCGGTGTGAGGCCTCGACCATCAGGAGCTGCCGCTCTGGAGGCCCTGACCAGGTTACAGGCCCCCTGATGGCTGTGAACACTCCACAGTGGCTCCAGCAAGTAAGTGGGCCTTGGCTGCCCTGTCCTGCTAGGCTGAGGTGACTGGAGAAGAAGCCTGACTGTTCTTTTTCCTGGTTCTCCTGAGCAGGGAAAGAGGGTACAGCAAAGTGTCTGTTGGGCAGGCAGGGCCTTGGGAGCTGACTGCAGCTCAGATTCTGCCTCTGTGGGTTGTCCTTGGGTGAGCCACTTGCCCTCCCTGGGCCTGGGAGGTGGGGAACACCAGGCTTCCCATGCTCTGTCATCTCTGTGCCTCTCTTGTCAGAGCTTGACCTGTGGGAACACCAGTCCCAGCACTCACACTGCCCAGAGGGAAACTGAGGCCTGGAGCCCTGCTGCGCACTGCCTGTGGAGTCCATGCTCAGACTCCTGGGGACGCTGCTGGGGAGGCCTGGTCAGCCTGAGGCTGCCCTTTCATGGTTGCTGGTGCACACTGCCCAGGAAAGCAGGCCTGGCCCAGGGAGGCTGTGACCTTGTCTCCCTTCCTGTCAAGATACCAGAACAGGTGGACCTTTCTCAAGGTGTCAAATGCAACAGGCACCATGCCAGGGAGTCCACATGTCTTATCTCAGCAGCTACGATTCTTATCTCCATTTTGCAGATGAAGAAACTGACATGCAGAAAGGTGAGGTAATTCAGCGTAGAGTTAAAAACCAGAAAGTTAATGGCAGACTGGGGCTTCAGGCTCAGTGCGTGTGTGTGGCCAGAGCTTGTCCAGTTCCCATAATCTCAGCATCTGGCCTGGAGTAGGCATGAAGGTGAACGTGGGACCGTCCACCCAGCCAGCTACCCTCCCTGTGTCTACACCCTATGTGGTGGGTCTCACTGTGTGCTGGGAAGGAGGGCATGTCCCCAGTGGGGCCCAGGGCCTAGAGACCCTGCTTGTTGTGTAAGAGTTAGATGAGCCTCTTCTACAGCCTGAGCCCCTATTTTTTCTTCTGTGTGTGAAATAAGCTAGGCACAGCGACATTTGGGATACACTGATATTCAGCAGACCTGGGGACTCAAGGTCCTTGTCCTAAAGGCTCTCACAGACTTGCAGGGAGGCAAGGTTTTACCTGCACTGAAAAGCACTGGAGTGGCAGTCCTGAGTGTCCAAATTCAACTCTGGAGTGGTAGAGGCCATGTGGAGTGCCAGGCCTGTGCAGGGGCACAAGTAGACCCTGAGTGGAGGCTCTGCACAGGGACTTCTGGGAGCTGTGGGGTGCAGTCAGGGAGTGAGAGCCTGGGGGATGTTCCAGGAGGAGAACTCTGAGGGTCCTCAGGATGTGAGAGGGTCAGGCCCCTGAATGGGTGGCAGGGATGTGGAGCTACAATACCTCATGGGAAGGTAAGGTGACACCCAGATGAAGGGACCCCAGGCTGTGGGGCCCCCAGACCCAGGCTGAAGATACTTCCATGTATTAAATGCCCAGCAGAGCTGGCCCTGTGTGCAGTGTTTGATTATCATGTCATCTACTCCACCCCGTAAAATTCTCCCCATTTTACAGATTCAGGAAAGTATGATCATTTCCAATTCTGAATCCCTGTCTAACTGCTGCATAAATTCAGGAATTGGCAGATTAATAGCCCAAGAGTCAGAGATCTGTTTTTCTAAATAAAGTTTTATTGGAACACAGCCCCACTCACTGTTTACATAGTGCTCATGACTGCTTCTTATGGTATAACAGCAGAGTGGAGTAGTCATAGCAGGGATTGGATGGCCCCCAGAGCTTAAATTGTTTCTCGTCTTGCCTGGTAAAATTTGTTGACTTGCTATGTGGGCTGGTGCAAGTCACTTGCCCCCTCTGAGCCTGCCTGGCCAACTCCTGAGGGTTGCAGTGAAGCTCTAGGGTGATGGCTGTGAACCTTTACCGTAAACTGTAAAGGGCAGTGCCTCTCCCCAATCTGCTACTGGGCAGGTACTAAAAGTCTGCTAGTCAGTGAACACGGGCCTTCCCCGACCCTGCTGCGGCTGCAGGGTGGCGCGTCTGGGCCTGGGTTGCTGAATACGTCGTTGTCCACTCTCAAGCAGACTTGGCAGGTTTCAGCATAAATTAAAATTCTTGTGGGGAGTCACCTTATATGTGGTGCCACTTTACAGCCAACTCATTATGATAATTTGCGAAGCTCTCTGGTGTGTAACTGGAGCCATTTGCTTCAGATTTGCTGGTGGTGACCTCATCCAGACTGCCCAGCCCTACATTTGGTGATCCTCAAGTCTTGGAGGCTAGTCCTCCTGAGACTGACCTCAGGGTCATCTGAGTCCGACCTTTCTGGGGACAGAATGCTTCTCAAACAGCTCCCTGCCTCCCTGCCCCGAGCTGGAGGAGAAATAGAAGAAATAAATATCATCATCATTCCTTTCCAGTGCTTCCTGTCAGCAGGGCACCATGCCAAGGGCGTTGTATTTATAATCTCGCTTTTACCATAACCTTGTAAGGTAGGTGTCAGCACCATTTTACAGATAAGAAAACTGAGGTTTGATGAGGAAAGTATGCCAAATTCTTACCTAACTTCAGAAGTGCCAATCGAGGCTCCACTGCAGATTGGCTGTGTGACCAGGGAAGGTTCTTGCCTTCTCGGAGCCTCAGTTTATGTATTAATGAATAGATGTTCAGTCAGTTCCAGCTCTGACATTCAAGATTTCTCACCAACTTGTAAAAATGAACACAGGACCCGTCACTCTCCAGTGAAGAGGAACTTCATTTGCATAGGGAAAGCCACCTCCGAAGTCCACTCTTGGCCCCTTGTGGCACAGGAGATGTGACTGCTGGATGCCAGCCCCTTCCCAGGGCACCCCCACTTCCTTCTCAGGGCAGCGGGCAGTCTCTGGAGACAGTGTGAACAGGAGTGGGCCTCCCCATCTGGGTCTTGTGGTGCCCTTGGAACAGAGAGGCCAGACTCCATCAGCTGGAGACGGCACCCACGTCTTTCCTGACAGACTTGCCCTATGCTAAGCAGCACCCACATCTTTGTGATGGTTGTGGCATCTCTGGGACATACATCGGCCCCCTTGTTTAACCTTCTAGCCTCCAAGCAAGCAAGAAGCCTGGGGCAGTCCGGTGTGGGCTTTTGGAGACCTTGCTGTGGGCCCTGGCTCAGCCTGCAGTTGCTGTATGACCTCAGTGGCCACTTGGCAGCTCTGGTGTTCAGTGTCCCTCAGCGAGGTTGGGAGGTCAAAGCTTCCCTACAGGGCGCTGTGGCAGTACAGGAGAAAGAGCTGGAATGGGCTTGGAGCACCAATTAGTGCCCAACTGTAACCCAAGAGGCTCTCTCCCTAATCTGGCCTGTTTATTTACCATAGGAAAACCCTCTTACTGTCTCCAGGCGGGAAGCAACTGATAATGACTATTTCTTCCCACAGAGTTGATGGGTTTGGCCTCAACTCGGCCTGTACTGTGTACTGAGCAAACTGCTTAACCTCTCTGATCTTCCCTGGAGTCCCAGTTGGGGATGCTTGTTTGGGAGTTCCAGTTGGAGATGCTCATCAGTTGACTGAGAGACAACAGGACAGAGCTGGGCCTTGAAATCTAAGACATATGGGTTTGAATTGTAGCCCTGCCTCTTACAGACCTCTGAGCCTGAACTGAGGCAGCTAATCCCTCCAAACCTTGGCTTTTTCTCATCTGGAAATTGACTGTACCCAGCCTGCCCCTGGGATGGACACAAATGAGTAAGGGCTTCATAAAGGCAAGGCTCCCGCCGCTCACCCCAGGGTCTAGCGTCTTCATTTGCTAGACACAGCTCCTATGTGAGGGAGGGGATAGGTGACCCAGAGGCCCCCAAAGGGCTCAGTGTGTCCTTGAAGGAAACTCAAAACTGCCCCCGCCCCCCAGGACTCTGGGAAGAAGACCCTGGCGAAGCAGCCCCGAGTGATGATTAAGCGCTCTCTGCTCCAAATGCTATTAATGGTCATAAAATTATCCACAGTTTTCGGAGGCCCCATCCCAGGGCTTGCCTCAATGGGACAATAAAATCACATGCAGAAACGATTTGGAAAAGGCGAGGACGGCCAAGCAGAGACGGAGTTAAACGAGCTGCAGCCTGCTCTCATTAACTCCAACCATTCACGTTTGTTACCAGGGATTTCTTTTTAATTAAAAAACAACCAAGTTATTAAAACATGAGCCTGTGAGGGGCTGGCTGAGCAGCCGCCGAGGCCAGGGGAGTAAGCATTCCCCACAGCAGGATGGGCCTGGGGCCCTCCGCCGGGAAGGTGGCGTGGAACACATGTTCATCTGAGCCCTCCGACAGGCTGCCTGAGCCCCTTGTCTGCCTGGGACCTGGAGAGCAAGCAGTGCATCCTCATCTGCAAACTGGGCAGGTGAACACTTGGGGCCTGTCCAGAGCCACACGCATGGGCCATTTAGGATCGTCTGGCCTAGCGCAGCAGTGAGGTCAAGCAGAAAGGTCGCCTAGGATGGGCTAGAATTGGAGTTGGGGAAGGTGGGTCCCTGGGGGTGGACTCTCTAAAAGGCCACTTATTACAAAGTGACTAAGATGTGAGGCTTGGGTCTGACAGACCTGGCCAGAAACCCCAGCTCAGAGGCTCACTATCTGTGTGTGCTTGGGGGAGAATGTCCCTTCTTCTGTTTTCTCCTCTGTCAAATGAGGACAATGACATGCATACCTCCCTTAGAGGGCAGTGGGACCCTGGTGTTGCTTTTGGTGCTGCTGTCCTTGTCCTTAGCTTAAGGGGTTGGCCACGTTCTGATGTTCACTTTTTTTCTCACCTTAATGGTTTATCTCGCTCAGCAGAGACAGTACCTGGACAACACTTGGGCCCCTTAATAAAATTTTATTGCATCTGTAGGGCACCTTATAGGTTTTGAAGTGCAGTTTAACCTCAAGAATGCTTTCCATTTCAGACGCACCTGTAGGTGCCAGCACTGTGCCAGGGCCTTTGCACTTCTGCTTTCAAAACATCACCACATCTCTGGAGAACTGGTGTGACTGTCTCTTGTTGCCCAGGGGAGCAGAGGGTCATCCACATGCAGGGATTTGCTGAGTGGCATAGTGGGCTTTGGTCAGAGGTGGGGCTCACACTGTGGTCCAAAGGTTGCAAAGTCCATGTCCCTAACTCCTCTGCATCACCCCCAGAGGTGACAGAGCAGAAAGCCCAGAATGTCCCAGGTTAATGATCTGCATCTATAGAAGAGAAAGAGGCCCAGGGAGGGGAAGGAGCTCAGAGCAACTGTGCCTGACATCCGTATTACACTTTAGGTAGCTTTTCAAGGCCTGTCACATCTGTTGCCTCAGTTAAGCTCCCTGGAGAGCTGTAGACAGGCAGGGCAGGGCATCAGGCAGGGCAGGGCATCCGACAGGCTGCCAGGGAACTTTGGGGGTGCAGAGGGGACTGAGCACATACTGTCTTCGTGCTGTGAATTGTGATTTGGGAAGCAGAACAGGTAGGGCTTCGGCCCCAGGGACAGTAGATGCTGTTGGGCCACGTCTCCTTGGCACACATGTGCCAGCACCCCTGGGGCCTCATGGCTGTTCACGCTGGCCCAGGTGCAGCAACCATGCAGGGATTGAGGTGCATGCAGCAGGGACGACAGACTGTCAACTCCAAGATGCCAGGGGTTTATCCTGCTCACCAGTTTCCTGCTGCTAGAATAGTGTCTGGTACACAGTAAGTGCCCAGTGTTTGCATAGTGGTCCTCTAAGCACTGAAGCCTTGGCATCTGCATTGGAGATTGGGGATTTTATTACTGATCCTGCTGGCTGGGTTTGGGACTTCAGCGAAGAAGTGCGGTCCCTCAGGTGGTGCCAGTGCTCCGTCCCAGCCATACCGGATGCCTACCCTCTCCCCATGCCCTCCTACAGGCTGTCCCCACTCACTTGTCTCCTCTCTCCCTGTGGTTTCTGCCTAGTGAATGGGAGCTATGGTCACTGCACCCCCGGCTCGGAGAAGGGTCTGCTGGATCTGGATCTTGCTGAGGGCCCCAGCCCCACCTGCCACCAGGGCCTGTTTCTCTCTGCAGGAACCCCGCCACCCCGGGGCCACCCCCCAGCCTGTGAGAGGCTGCTGCATTTCCCCCACCCTAACAGGTACGTGCCCATCCCCACCTGTCCACCAGTCCCTGAGGTCCAGGGATCAAGGGCCTCAGGACCTCACGGTGTCTGCCTGACATGTGGGACATATAGGGAAACTGAGGCTCAGGAGGGCCAGGGACTGGTCAGAGCCTACTGGCACAAAGATGCCTGGTCTAGACCCTCCTGCTTTGCTGGAAGCCCAGGATTAAGGTGCAGCAGGTTCGGTTTCTCCTGAGACCTCGCTCCTTGCATTGCAGATGACTGCTTTCTCAATGTGTCCCATAAGGTCATCCCTTGGTCTGTGTCCTAATTTCCTCTTCTTATAAGGATATCAACCTCCCTTAACTTTAATTACTTCCTTAAAAGCCCTGTCTCCAAACACTGCCACACTGGGGGGTTGGACTCTGACATGTGGATGGGGTGGGCACAGTTCAGTTACCAAAAAGCAACACACATCCTTTTGGCTTTAAGCTGTGCATGATTTAGCAAGAGTCAAGTGCGATTATCTCCCTCATTATTCATGAGGCTTCCTAGCAGTGCCCAGGTTCTCCAGGGAAATTCATCCTATGTCAGGTGGAAGCTGTGCTAACCGAGGGAGAGCTAAAGAAGTGGGTTTTTGTTTATTTGGTAGAGACAATCAGAAATACAATTTGTCATTTTGAATGTCGTCTTGACAATGTAGGGCAAGGAGAGCCTGTACCTGTTGTCCGACACGTCACAGTCACTGTGCCCTGTTACCAAAGTGGTGGAACTTGAACTGACACTTTTAGAAGCCCCCCTCCTTTTCCTAAAGGAAAAGAAGGCCCAGCCCCAGCCCATACCCTGAATCCTGTTCCCTCCCCACCACTGGTACCGTGTGCTTGGGTCACCTCCCAGTCTCAGGCCCCTTGGTCGCCACCTAGGCCCCTGCCACAGCCACTTGCCAGCCTTCTTGCCTCTAGCCGAACTCCCTGATGCTAACCAGACAGCTCCTTCTCAGCCAGAGAGACTGAGTGTGCATGTTCTCCCACTGAACCCCCTCAGTCCCGGGGCCCAGGGGCCATTGCAAATAAGCACAGGTGCTTACTGTGGGCCACAGGCTCCGCCAAGTGCTGTGTAAGACCTGACTCCCTCAGCCCACCACGGCCACAGGGTGGGGAAACTAGGCTAGGGAGTCTACATACATAGTCCAGGGACATCTAACCAGTGGTGAGGAGGTTTAAGTAACCTCAGTGACATCCTGATGTTGTCATTCCTATGCATAAAGTGGCTTCCCCCACAGCCACAGTTAGAATGATGTGGAAGTACAGCTCAGGTCCTAACTCCATCCCTCACTTGCTCTCTGGGTGACCTTGGGCAAGAAGCTGAGCCTCCTTCCCTTAAAACAATGTTAGAAATACAGAGTAAGCTGTGTCCCACCAGCATGAGGAGACCTCGTGATCTGGCCCCAGCTGCCCACCCTGCAGCCTCTCCGCAGGCCCCACATGGTCACCTCTCATGTCATGACCCCTGAGCCCAGTCCCTGACCCTTGCTCTTTTTTGCTTGTTTGTTTGTTTGATACTGGGGATTGACCTCAGGGGCACTTAAACCACTAAGCATCATCTCCAGCCCCCTTCTTTATATTTCTGTTTTAGAGAGAGGGCCTCTCTGAGTTGCTTAGGGCCTCACTAAGTTGCTGAGACTGGCTTTGAACTTGTCATCCTCCTGCCTCAGCCTCCTGAGCCGCTGGGATTACAGGCGTGCACCACCATGCCCATCCAAAATGGGGACCTGGTTTTGGTGTTATCTTGTCACTAAGTGGAGAGCAGTTGAGTGCAATTGCTGACCCTTAGCACAGCTGTAGCCCCTGAACCTGCTGAGGCCTGGGCCACAGGAGGCCAAGCTTCCCCTTCTCCCCCAAGTCTCTGCTGAAGGAAACTGATTACCCCAATTTGAGCAGCTCCCCTCCAGAGTCCAGGATGGTGGTCAAAAGGACATTCGTGTCCTTGATATTTAGAATGTCAAAGCTGTAAGGAAGTGGAATGGCCTTCACCTTAAATCATATGACCGGTAGGACACTGGCACCCTGGCAGCAGCATTGTGGGAAGCCCAGGCTCTGGATTCCAGCCATCCAGATGCCAGCTCCTGCCCTATCATTGCTTGCTTCCCAGGCTCCGGCAGGTGCTTCTGCTTCCTCACTGTAAAACAGGTGTAGTGTCTCCCTTGAAGTGTTTGTTCCTGCAGTCTGGAGATGCTCACTACTCCTCCCTGAACTGTTCAGAGCACATGAGATGGCCCTTGGGAAGGTGCTGGATGCCCTCAGCCCTCAGCTGCAGTTCCTGCTCTCCAGAGCCCGGTGCATGATTTCTAGAGAGCTTGTGGGAATTCCCCAGGGTTCACGGGGCTCAGCAGCAGAGTGCCAGAGCCGCCTGCCAAGCCTCCCAGGAGCCAGGAGGGTGAGTGAGGCCCTGCCTCCGCTGCACTTAGGAGCCATGTGACCTCAGGGCCCAAGCCATCCCCCTCCCGTTCTGATGCCAGCCAGTTTTGCATCCATGATTCTAGTAGCTTAGTCCCAGAATGCTAGAGCTGCTTCTCTTGACTGCTGTTAGTAATTAACCTGATACTGTTTCCCAAAGGATGCTCCAGACAGAGGCTTCCCTGCTGCCCTTTTCTGCCCAGCCCACTGGTGCCAGGCCAGCACTGCAACCTCCTAAGCCACATCTGTGCTTTTATTTTTTTAAGCTCTACAGGGTCCTCACTGCTAGATCTTGGATACACAGAGCTTTCTGCTAGCACTGGGAACGGGGTTTGCATTTGCTGCCTGCCTCAGAATTGAAGCTCCTGGTTTCCCAGGGGCACAGACCAAATAGTGAGGTCCTTGGATGGGGAGAGAGTTTGCTGCTGGGGGAGGTGGAGGGTTGCTCATTGTAGCTAAGAAACAAACTGTGTCCTTCCCCCACACCTTCGTTCAAGGAGAGTGTCAGGGCAGTTGTACACAGGAAAAGAGAGCTGTGCTCCTGGTCCAGGCGTGGCACGGGTTTGCCATGGGTGGCGGTGGGCAAGCCTTGGGCCCTCTTGATTCCTCCATCTCTGGAGCCCATGCCCAGGGCCTCTAGCTCTGAATCCCTCTCCTCTACCCTGCACTTGTGGCTAGAACTGAGGGTATTGCAGTTACCAGGAACCTGAAGAGGAGGGGCTGGGGCTGCAAGACCATCTGGGGACCAGTGGGACCAGCTCTGCCCCCACAGCAGTGCTGTGGCAGCAGCAGGAATAGCATCGCGCACCATGCCACCCTCTTCCCAGAGGGCAGCCACTTGCTCCCCGCAACCACCCTCTGAGTTCTACATAGAGGCTTAGTCCTTGTTTCACAGGCTAGGAAACTGGGACTCAGAGACTGGGAGAGGTCTCAGGAGGTGTCCTTGTCAGACTTTGGGCACAAAATTGGGTCTTTTGCTCTGCCGGCCAGCTGGAGGGGCTCTGCTTTTCTGGCCTCTCTCCTTTTTGGAGTCGTCTGGTGACAAGCAGGCCCTGGTGTCTCTACCTGTGTCTTACCTGGCCCCCCACCCAGAATGGTAGGCACTGCTGTGTGAGAATCCCTTTGTCTTCCTGAATCAGGCCTCCTGTGACGTGGGCAGAGGGAATGCCCGCATTTGAGAGAGGCCTTCTCTAGGAACTGTACCATGTTGAAGACAGCCACCATGGCAAACCAGTCCTGGCACCTGCGCGATCCTCCTCACTCTCATGGGGAGGATCACTTCGATGTCATTGGTGAGAAAAGGGGCCCAGGACTTGCCTGAGTTGGCACAGCTGGGACAGGACTGAGCCTGGCCTGAGGCCCAGGCCTCCTGCCTCCGTGTGCTGCCCTGCCTGAGCCGCTTCTGGCTTCTCCCCAGAACGGCAATTTCATGCAGTCCTGATGTCTGGGCCTGAAGTCCCAGGCCATCCCCTGGGGAGCTTTTCCTCAGTAAGTGTTAAGGTGCCGCTGTACCGTGGCTGTGCCTCAGACGCCCACTCACTGACGCCAACAGCAGGGAAGACAGGCTGCTTGGGGCAAAACTTTAGATGCCAGTTTTAGAAGTTTTTCACTTCTAAAAAATTTAAAGAGGTTAAAAAAGATTTAAGGGGCGTGTGAGTGGAATTTAAAACTCATTGGACCTGGGTGTTCCTCACCATGCCAGCCTCAGCCTCCTTCCTACAGAACTTGCTGGGGTCAGAGGAAGGTCTGACCCCAGGACAGGGAAGACCTTAGGCAGCCTGGGAGGAGGGCCCAGGGCTGGAGCGGGGCCTGGCTTTGGTAAAAGGCTGTCATCTCCTCTTCACCTGTTCCAGCCTCCTGCCTCTCGACCCCTCACCCGCAGCCCTCTTCCTCTCTCTCCTTTTCCCCCACACTCTTCCCTGCTCTCAGACAACCCATGTCTGGTTTTCCTCTTCCTTGTTTTCAAACCTCAACTTCTCTGTCAGCCCCTGCAAGGCCGTCCCCCTGTGCAGTGTCCACCCATCATGACCTCTCTGACCACTGTCTTCCAGGTCACCCAGGTCCCAGGCCACGTACGTGAATGGCAGCCTCCCAACCACACAACATATCAAGCAGGAATCCCTGCCTGATTACCAGGCCATGGCTGAAGCCCGCACAACCCTGTTGACTCACTGCCGGGCCCCGCCAGCCACCGGCCTGCACACAGATTTGGACCTCCCCAGCCGAGGCCTCGCCAACCCTGCACCTTCCTGCTACCTTCTGGGCAGTGAGCCCAGCTCTGGCCTGGGCCTCCAGTCTGAGGCCCACCTTCCCGAGGGCAGCCTGAAGCGCTGCTGCCTCTTGGGCCTGCCCCCCACCTCCTCAGCCTCCTCCTCACCCTGCACCTCCTCTGACGTCACTGCCATCATCCGCTCCTCGCAGACAGCTCTAGTCACCTGTGTAAATGGACTCCGGAGTCCCCCTCTGCCTGGAGACCTGGGGGGCCCTCCCAAGCGGGCCCGACCTGGCCCTATGTCCACTGAGAGTCATGAGGGCAGCTTGCAACTTGAAGCCTGCCGTAAGACGGGCTTTCTGAAGCAGGAGCCTGCGGACGAGTTCTCAGAGTTCTTCGGGCCTCACCATCAGGGCCTGCCACCCCCCTACCCTTTGCCTCAGTTGCCAGCTGGCCCGGGCCTTGCAGGCCTGGGGCTGGGCCTGGCCAGCAGGATGGTGGCTGGGCAGCAGGCATGCCGCTGGGTGGACTGCTGTGCAGCCTACGAGCAGCAGGAGGAGCTGGTGCGGCACATCGAGAAGAGCCACATAGACCAGCGCAAGGGGGAAGACTTCACCTGCTTCTGGGCTGGCTGCGTGCGCCGCTACAAGCCCTTCAACGCCCGCTACAAGCTGCTCATCCACATGAGGGTGCACTCGGGCGAGAAGCCCAACAAGTGCATGGTGAGTCCCCACAGCCTGCCAGGCCTCATCCCAGCCCCGCGGAGCAGCGCCCATCTCACTGCCTGGAAAGGCTCTCTGGGAGCTAGGTACAGTGCTGTGGGTGTGGCCCCTGGTTAAGCTGGTCAGTGCCACCAGGCATGGTGGCACACACCTGTAATCCCAACAGCTCAGGAGGCTGAGGCAGGAGGTTCGAGAGTTCAAAGCCAGCCTCAGTAACTTAGAGAGGCACTGAGCAATTGAGGAGACCCTGTCTCTAAGTCAAAAATATTTTAAAAAGGGCTGGAAATGTGGCTCAGTGGTTAAGTGCCCCTGGGTTCTATCCTTGATACAAAAAAAAAAAAGTGTCAGCACCACTGTCACAGGGAACCTTGTCTGTCCTCACCGTGTGCCCTGTCCCCCACCCTGAGGCTTCGGACGTGCATTAGATGTGCTTTAGCATGCCTTGTGGCCCAGTGCTGCGTGGCCTCCGAGGTCAAGCAGGCTTGGCCAGCCTCTCTCTCACATGCACGTGCTCCATGTTCTACCTGGCCATGACAGGCTGGGAGCAGCCCTCCTCCAGCACTGGGCCTTCACCTAGTGTGCTTCCCAGAAAGCTTCTGGGCCTCTTCCCAGAGCTGCCTACAGTTTGGTTGCCATATGGAGCACTGGGTCCTCATAGGCATCTGGTCTGAGCTCTCTGGGCCCCTGGAGGGGCTTTGGGCTAAGGTCAAGGGTCATCAGGTAAGGCCCCGCATAGCACCAGCAGTGTTCCCGCTGGGGTTGACTGAGGTTTCTGGGGAGAGAAAGAGAGGCAGGTGTATGTATGCACACAGATTCATGCACATGCGCACACTAACTGCAGGCAGCCCGCCCTCCAGGAGAAGCGCCTGCCTGGGAATGGAAGGGCTGGTCTTCGGGTGTGCTCCATAGGGCAAAAAGCATGGGCCACCCAGGCCACAACTCAGTCCTCCCTGCCTCTGGGCAGCAGCCAGTCTGGTCTGCAGGGGTCAGTATTGCAGCCAAGGTTGATTTCTTCCACGCCTGTGCACTGTCACTGTCTCTGACCTCACCTTGGAAAGCGTTAGGTTTGGGAAGGAACGGTGACCCTGCTCAGCGCCCAGGGAGGCCAGGCAGGAGGCAGGAAGCTCTGGCAACCACATTGTCAACTCCCTCCCAGAGCCAGCGCTCTCCTCGCCTCAGGCATGTCTGCCTGTGGAGCTGTGAGCCAGGCCTTGAAGATGAGAAGGAGTTGATTTCATAGACAGGTGAGCAGCAGTGAGCCGTTCGTGCCAAGGTCAAGAGGAGAAGGGAGCGAGCTGGCAGCCTGGTGTGGAGGATGTGGGGAGAATGGACAGAGCCAGCCATGGATTTGACTTGTCACCTGCCTTTGGGCTGAGAGTATGCTGTTTGGGGGGCTGGTGGCTGGCCAGGCTGGGGACACCCCAGTTCATTTGGGGTCTTAGGACATGTGGCTTGCTAGAAGATGTGCCCCTCCTTGGAAGGCCAGACCAATAAACAGCCCTCAGGCCAGGGCTGCTGGGAAGTGGGCTGGCCTTTCTCTCCCTGAGACCTTGGAGGAACAGCTGCAGTTCTCCTCCATGTCTTCTGTCATGTGAGCCCAGGGTGTCTATGGGGGCCTCAGTGGCTACCTGGTCCTATGAACCCAAACATGATGGAATCGGTGGCCATCTCATAGTGGGGGCCTCCTGTGTGGGGTCACAATGTTCAGGAGTATTTGTGTTGGACATCAGGGGCCTTAAGGTGATCTAGACTTTCCTGCCCATTATCCAGCATCTTGGGAAGTGGAGGCCCAGGGAGGGAAAGCCTAGAGCCTCAGTGCATTCTGAGGATCTCTCTCCTTGGCCTGCCGGAAACTTACTTGATTCCAGACTCCACAGGACACTGGCTCTTGCCTGGCCCTGGGGGCCCAGACCTGGATCTGTCACAGTCCTTGTCCTGGGGGACCTCACACCCAGGGATGGACTCCTGAGCCCCAGTGACAGGTCCTGGGATGGGGTTTGCATAGGTCCAGGGAGGGGAGGCCCAGCAGGCTTCCTGGAGGCGGTGGTGTCCAAGGCTCCCCAGTGGCTGTTTTTAGTCTTTGCAAGAGTGCTGTAAAACTCAGGGTTTTTTCAGGTGAAGAAACAAAGTCCAGCCAGCCTCCCTCCTCCTGAGAGAACACTTGGTCTTGCCCTTTGGGGGTAGGAGTGATGGATACTCTTGCAGGCGGTTGCTGGGTGCTTACTAGGTTCAGATGCTGTTCTAAATGGTAGAACTACAACCCTGCGGTAGATGTTGTTAACTCCTGTTTGCAGAGGAAGAAACTGAGGATCAGAGAGAGGGCTCAGTTGGTCCTGAGTTACACAGCTAGTTAAAGACAATAATAGCAACAAAAATAAAAAGAACCATAATAGTAATAATAAAAATAAAGCCTAAAGTTGCCCCGCTAGTAACTTTTGGAGTGGGATTTGAACCCACGTCTTTCTAAACTACCATAAATTTTGTCCATACATTTTCTGTTAAGCTAATGATTCTCTGGAACCCTAGGGCCAGCCCTGCTGGGTGCTACCATCTGCAGATGGCGGCAGCAATCTCCTCCCACAGCTTTGGAGGCCTCTCAGCTCCTCCTGGAGCCCCTCCTGCCTGCCATGGGGTGGGAGTGTTCCCCCTGAGATGCTGGTGCAGTAGGTGACCCAGGATGGGGCGGGCCCCAGCCCGCACCCGGAGAAGTACAATCTCCCTTCCCTGTGAAATTATTAATTTCTCATGACAGGCCTCTGCTACCATGCGCTGTAATAGACAAAGGAATTTTGGACCCGGAGCCTCTGGAGAACAGGAAATAGATGAGACATTTTGATTGAAGAGTAAATGGCCACTAAAATAGCAGTTAATCCTTTTATTATCTCTCCAGCAGCCGTTTCCACTGCTCTTCCATGAGGTAAGCTCCCCTCTCCTCATCCAGCCGTAACACCCCCAGCTTTGCAGCTGCTTTGAATTTAGTCTGCGGAGTCTCTGCTCAGTACCAGGCAAGCCCGAGGGTGCTGGCAGGAGCCAAGTGCTCTGCCCGGGCACCTTCAGCCTTCAGCCAGGCCTGGACTGGGGAGTGACTGACCCCAGGGGAAACTGCGCCGTCGGTCCCCCACCCGACCCTCTGTGCAGTCCACAGGAAGCTCCCTGATCTCTTTGCAATATCCTGTTATGTTTCTTACGTTGCTTGAGTTGTCTTAGCCTTATGAAATCTGGGGCTTCATCTGCCTCGCGATAACAAGGTTACATCCAACCCAAACACTGACGCGACGCCTCCAAGACGTTAGCTCTGCAAAGATTAGTCTCGTGCTTTCTTAGGTTGGTTCTCCCAGCTGGCTGAAATTTTGATTGTCTGAGATTGCAGAAAGGAGCAGCCTGCGGAGCCTGCTTCTCTGCACACCAGGAGAAAGAGGCAGAGTGAGAAAGGGCAACTGCTCGAGCGGTCCTTTTCCTGTCCTGGGTTTTATGAATAATGACAGGAAGAGGATCCTTCACTTTGGTACAGAGTCTAAGCTGTGACCCCACATGGAGAAGGTGTGGGCAGAGGTAAAAATCCCAGGTCTGCAGTCCTACACACCTGGGTCCCAGCCTGGCTCTGCCACTGCCAGCTGTGTGACCTTGGAGAGGTGATCTACCTTCTCTGAACTGGAGGATACTTGGTTGTAAAATGGAGCATCAAGGGCACTTGCCTTTTAGTGTTGCTGTTATTAGGGTTCAAAGAGATGATGCAGGGAAAGGGCTTGGGTCATTCTCTTCTTTCCCCATCACACTCTTTCCTATGGGTCATCTCAAGGAAATAGTACAGTAACCCCAGGAATGAGAACAGGGTTGTTGAGAGCTTTTTTTCTTTTTTTTTTTCCCCTGATAAAGAAACTAAGACTGGGCACAGTGGCACATGCCTGTAATCCTAGCAGCTTGGGAGGCTGAGGTAGGAGGATTCTGAATTCAAAGCCAGCATCAGCAAAAGCAAGGTGCTGAGCAACTCAGTGAGACCCTGTCTCTAAATAAAATACAACATAGGGCTGGGGATGTGGCTCAGTGGCCAAGTGCTCCTGAGTTCAGTCCTCGGTATGCGCCCCCCAGAACACACACACAAAATAGAAAAGAAACTGAGGCTCGAGCCAGCCATCAGTGGCAGAGCCTGGACTCGAGGCTGGTGAACCCAGCAGCTTCACAGTGTGAGGTGGGTGCGGCAGTCTGTGGGTGCTCTTGCAAGGGCAGCTCACCAGCTGCACCACCCAAGTCTCCAGGCAGCCCTGATCCTTTGTGTCTTGTCCATTCCATCACTTACAGGTGACTGCTCTGCACCTGACAGTGTCTGAATAGGGTGCCCAGCACTGGCATGGGGCGGCCAGGCTAGTGGCACTGGGAGAAGGCTCTAGCGGGTGTGTCCTTCTGTCCAGATGAGCAGCTGTGGCCTCAGGGCTGGCCTCCTCTATCACTGAAGCTACCTTGGCCTCCAGTCTCTGCCTCTTAAGTCCCTCTCCACCATTTGCCAGTCTGTCCCAGATGTCTTTAAACCTGGGGCCAGGAAATACACTGGTCAAAAGCTAAACATTATTAAGTTTTAAGTTGAAAACCTGAGGTTTTCAAGTGCAGGACACCAGTTGCCTGGCTGGACCTCCTGTGGGGGGGCCTTGCCCACCACCTGGCCTGATCCACACTAACTCCCATCCTCGCAGACCCAGGGCTTCAGGCTCCCCTTTTCACCTTGCTTGAGCCCGCCTATCCCCACCCCAATTCCCCCCTAAGGAATGAAACCCCAGGTGCTGGGGGTGGGGGAGGTTACTCTGTTACTAAGAGTCAAAGATCCTTTTATCCAGGCTCTGTGCTAGCCATTCCCCATTTCAGAATAAAATTGCTGAAGTTGAGTGTGGTAGCACACACCTGGAATCCTAGCAGTTCAGGAGGCTGAGGCAGGGCAGGAGGATCGCCAGTTTGAGGCCAGCCTCAGCAACTTAGCGAGGCCCTAAGCAGCTTAGGAAGATCCTGTCTCAAAATAAAAAGGGCTGGGTATGGGTTCAATTCACAGTACCAAAACCAAAACAAAAAACCAACCAACCAAACAAACAAACTGCTCAAACCTCCAAGGCCCAGAGAGGCTAAATCATTTCCCAAGACCACAGTCTGCAACAGGGTAGGAATTGATACTAACCGGATCTGCTGACCTGCCCAGCTGGGCTGTGAGCTGAGAGTCCAAAGAGGCTTGACCAAAGTCTGGGATATATATTGCCTGGTGTGTTCAGAAGAAAAGAGGATTAATGTGTTCTGGGTCATAGTACGTTCAGCTGTGAATTCACACGTCCATTTTACAGAAGAAAGTGTTTCTGATGTTCATAACCAGATGGCTGGCTCTGTGTTATCCAGCTTGGCCACCTGTGCCATTCCATGGGCCATACTGCTATTGATCACCTAGCGCCTTTGCTCAGCTCAAATTCCAGTGGGTGGAGTGTGTGGGCATCTGCTCTTGCTTACCATGTCCTGAGACCAGCCCGATGGGCTTGGGCATGTTTCAAGGCCAACACCCCAACTCATCTCAACATCTGTGCCTCACACCAAGGCTTCCCTGGGAGCCCAAAAAGTCTAAGCAGACAGATCTACCAGTCCAAAACCATCATGTACAGAGGATACAGCAGACAGATCCAGAGAGGGTGGTCAGGAGCTCAGAATTACACAGCAAATGAGCATCACTAGAAAAACAGATAACCAAAAGTTGGGGAAGGTTTAGATTATGGGAAAGTGGCCCACAGACAAGGGAAGACTCCTCCCCGCATCACCAAGGGGCAGGCTCTCCACATGCCAGGCCTCATGCTGGGAGCAGAAGGTCCAGAGATGAAGATGAGGGATTTGAGACTTATGACATCATGGGAGGAAGGCTGCTCTTGAATCCTGCAGTATTTTTGCTGGATGGTGGAGGGACTTAGTGGAGCCAGGAGCTGAGGATCAGAGGCCTAGCTGCACGACCTTGTCCAAGTCGGTCAAGGGGGATGGGAACCTTATTAAAACATTTGAGTGCTTTTCAGCTTGTGTGGTGCCTCCATGGACATAATCAGCCCTGAGAACATTCCAGAAGTCTGGGATTACTATCCCCATTTTACAGATGGAAAAGGGAAATCTAATTCAGGCATAAGTTCAGATCCTGAGTGCACTGTGAGGTCACATTTGAACCCAGACTCAGACTGTCCCAGTTCAGCTGCATGTCACCTTCTAGGCAGAGTATCATCAGTCTGTTTCCAAGTATTGACGGAACACCCAGACCTGAAATTCATTCAGCAAGCTGTCACTGGACACCTCTGTGTGTGCCTGAGTGGACCCCTGGATCACACCCAGCCTGGCCTCCAGGCCTCGGTCGGTGGGGAAACTGATGGGCATTTGCATGGAACTGTTTTGCCCAAGAAGTCAGTGTCCCATCATCTTGGACCTGTCCACCATGGCTTGATGGGACTTTTGCTGTCTTGGAGGGGAGGACACTTTGTGGGTTGAAGAGTGAGACATTTCACCTATTCCAAAATCAGTCACCAAAGACAGGCTCCCTTGCTGGATGCTAGAGTTTCTGGTCAAATTAAAAAGCTGCAAAGTGGAACATGTTTTAAAGCCACTGCCCTGAAGAATCCTGCTGTGAACGAGTCCGGATAGGCCAGGATGGTCCCGCCAGCTCAGGTCGCCAAGTCCACCCTCTTTGGAAACAGGCCTGAACTTCACCTCATTCCAGGGTGGAGAAGAAACTGGGTAGGGAAATGACTTTGGACAAAGGCAGTCTGCAAGTTGGCATCCAGAAGCACCCACATTAACGGTGCCTCCTGGCATCCTGATTCCTCCCTGCCCCGAGGCTGCGTCTCTTAAACTCAGAGAGATTGCATTCTCTGGGTTCGTTGGGCCTTGGCTCATTCAGATTCCTGTCTCTTGAATGCCTCCCCCAGCTTGGCAAACTCCTACTCATCCTTCATGACCCAGTGCAAACCTCCCGCCCCAGCTCAGAGACTTCGTTTAACAGGGCTTCCTGGTGTGGCCAAGTGTTTTGGGGATTACGGGCCCTTTGGCACCTGGCCTTGATGGTAGAGAGCTGAGCCCCTAGGACAGGGGCTCTCTCCCATGGCCATTCAGCCTCGCTGCTCCAAGGTGGTGTGCTGTTGCCTGGACACTGTCCTCCAGAGCCCTGTCCTGTGAAGTCATGATGCCCATGGGACCTTGAAGATTGTCAGGTTCATCTGGGACTTGAAGCTTTTCTGCAAGAAAGCCTGAATTTGACAGCCAGCCATGTCCTCAGCTTGTGTGACCTGACTTCATAGTCCTGTTCTCTCTTCTGGGAAGCGGAAGGTACAGTTTCGTTGTGAGGCTCCAGCGAGGGGCCAGATGGCATACGACAAATGGTTCTCACTGTGCTGGACACTCCATGTTAGCAAAAGAGGAAAAGGGAGTCAAAAATGGGCAGTGGCTGTTCAGAACCTCCCCAGAGGAACAGGATAGGTCGTAGGTCCCAGCCTTTCCTGGCTGGTTTGGTGACCTTGGAGGGGTCACTGTCTCTTCTGGCCTAGGTTTCCCAAGCTGGGAAATGGAGTCACGTCTAACACTCGGGTTGCAGTAGACTGTTTGAGAGGGCTCATGTCGCTGGTGCCCTTTCCTCTCAAACATGCGTGCCAGTGCCACTGACGCAGGCTACCGGCATGCTTTCCTCCTCCCCTGGTTTTCAGAAGTCAAGCCCAGGCTGATACAAAGCAGCTTCCTAGAAGCCAGTGTTCTCTGTCCTTGTGGTCAGGTGAGAGCCCAAGCCCTCTCTAGCCACTGTGTAGAGGGGAGGCCAAGGCCCAGGGTAGAAATCACTTGCTGGTGAAGGGCAGAGGAACTGGAGCAAGACGGGACTGGTCGCCTACCCAGCTCAGCAGCTCCCCCACTGTGCAACCTGGGACAAGGCACTCTACTTCCAACTCTCTCTGAAAAATTGGAGTAGTGACACTTACCCCAGGAGACGTGGGGGCCCATGCTCCCCAGACTGCCAACTCCCCTGTTGGCACCGCTAGGCTCAGGCTAAGCTGCTGACTCCTGGTTAAGCGCTCCTGCAGGTAGCCAGAGCTCCGAGTACAGAGGGGTCACCTGTGCAGGTGTTCCTCCAAGTGGACCCTGCCCACTGGGCCTCTGCCTGCAGCTCTCCTGTGCCTCCTCCCTTCTTCACTCACCCCACCACACTGCCCTGCTGCATGCCTGCCCCCCTGCCCATCATACAAAATTCTGACCCAGGAGTCAGTGAGCCAGGCCAGGCAGTGGCTGGGCAAACAGGACAACCACTGGGGTTCAGATCTCTACCCTGCTCTTTAAATGGTTGTGGGACTGCCCAGTAGTGAGTCACATGGTCTCTCTGAGCCTCAGTTTCCTGCCCAAGGAAAGGGGTGAGAGTTGAGGTCACGGGTGTGGAACTCTAACCCCACGCCTGGAATATACAGGGGACTCAAACACAGGAGCCCTGCATTGTTTTTTTTTCTTTAAGTCATCACAGGGAGAATTCCTGGGAGCACTGAACTTGAGGGAACAGGAATACCAGCCAAGTTCTGTGCACTCAGTGCTGCCCGATGGAATATGCAAAAAATTAAGGATGAAAAAACAACCCTCTGAATTGAATTTAAAATAATATAAGAAAAACAGCTTTTGAATTTAATGTAAATGGAATTGAAATGATTCTCTCATTGGAATGAGAAAGTCAGATAAAATCAGCAGTGACTCAGAGAAAGTGTCCAGACCATGTTTTTGGAGGGGGGCATCCTGGAAACGGCGAACTTTGCTATGGAGTGCTAATAGGCTCTGTCTCGCGGGTTGGCAGAGGGATGAGCCAGAGCCAGGGCTCTGTGCCTCCCTTGGAGGCTGCAGTGATGGACCTCAGCCTCCATCTGCATCTGTTAAAGGGGTGATGGGCCAAATGATCCCTGCGATCTCAGTCACCTTGAACACAGCAGGACCCAGGATGCTCCGGAGCAGAGGAGTGAGTTGTTGCATCCTTCTGGAGGGAGCCCTGGGCTTCTCTCTCATCCCCCTCCCCTCTGCCAGCCTTTCAACATGGCTTTCTCTGTGCCAGGTTTGGTGCTGGAAGCGAGGGGCACAGTGCAGAAAGCAAATGATCTGGCAGAAAGGGAATTCAGTACCAGAGAGATAAAGAAGCAGGGAAAGGCCCCCATCAGGATGTCCTGAGAGCCCAGCTTTGACAGGTAGGAGCTTTCCAGGTGCAGAGTGAGGAAACATAGTCCAAGGAAAAGGAATGGCAGGTGCAAAAGCTTTTGAGGTGTGGCAGTCCTGGGGTGGGTGTGGGTGTCTTCTTGGGCCTGGAGTGATTCACACATGGGGCCGGAGATAGGAAGGGTAATTAGAATTGGGTAATTAGAGGGCCTCAAAGTCCATTGTGAGGAACTCGCACTTTACCTTGTGGGCAATAGAGAATCCCAGAAGTTTCTTAGCAAAAGAGTGACATGATCACAGTTTAGATTTAGAGTTTTGGTGTGGCAGGTACAAGGGAGGGTGATGGGGCACAGATGAGGACAACAAGGCCCAGGGGCAGGAAGTGGGCATCAATCCAAGTCTAGAGCCTTTTCCCCAGCTCCACCAGAGCAGCCAGGGTCAGGCTGTGTCCCGGACACAGGGTGTGGCTGTCAGGCAGCACCGCATCCTCCAGCCAGGCCAGGCTCCGGGGTCTGCACACGAGTGGGTCACCAAGCTCAGTCCCTCTTTGGAGACAACTGCCAGCACATTTACCAGAGGGAAGTGGGAGGGCATTTCCCATAATGCGGCTCCGTAAAGTTTGCACAACTGTTCTTTGTTTTCCATCCGTCCCCACTATAAATCTTCCTCCTCTGCCAGGACGGGGCCTCTGTGGTCTGTAAGTGATTAGGGCATAGACTCACACAGCTCCGCCTCCTCGCTGTGCATTCTGCTGACGTGGGTAACGAGAAAACGGGGCTGTCACTGAGGCTGTGGTCCTTCGAGTGGCTGGGAAGTCAACCTGCCCTCGCCCCTTCTGAGTAACCACCCCATGCCTCCCTTGAGGGACTTGCTGTGTTGGGACTTCAGCCTGCAGGGAGCTGGGCCATGTGTTTCTTTGATGGGACAGTGGGACCAGAGGACTAGTATTTTGGGGGTGAGACCAAGAGGTCTCTGCTGGGCCTGGACTCACTGGCCTAGTGGAGCAGTTATATCAGATCCCCAAAGTACAGGGCTTTAAAGCTGAGAGTCACATTTGCACCTTCCCTGGGCAGGGCCCTGGGATGCAGCGTTTTGATGGATCATTCCTGTGCTCTGGGAATGGCCAGATCCCAGTTTTGCAGTGAGGTCACTGAAATCTGCGGGGTGGAAGCTCCCTGGGTGT
Source organism: Glaucomys volans (assembly GCA_020662805.1). Classification (NCBI taxonomy): domain Eukaryota; kingdom Metazoa; phylum Chordata; class Mammalia; order Rodentia; family Sciuridae; genus Glaucomys; species Glaucomys volans. The sequence goes on along the minus strand of JAJEJO010000524.1, from coordinate 31,784 downwards.
TACATGTGGGACTCCATCTCTTGCCCCATGATCCTCCCACTGCTTACAGTAACCTCCAGACCCACATTTATCCACAAATCTTTGCCCCACAGT
>JAJEJO010000524.1:4553-31291 GCA_020662805.1 Glaucomys volans | reverse complement strand
CTGAGGCCCAGAGAGAGGATCTGGCTCATGGAAGATCTCAGAGCCAAAGAATCATAGCCCAGCATCTTCGCTCCTATTCCTCTTGCCCCATGGGCAGGTTTCCCAGGTCCCACATTGAGAGCTTACCTGTCTTGTCTCCCAACTCTGAAGAACACTGGCTCCTGTTGCATGCATGAGGAGAGAAGCTTCTAGGCATCAGCATCTCATCCAATGCTCCTCCCAATCCCTGCTGCACCCTTTGACAGATGAGCCCTGAGGCTGAGGGCAGGAGGTGACCTGCTGGAGGTCCACAGCAGGAGAGGGCTGGTGGTGTGTACAGGGCTCGTGTCAGAATCACCTTCCCTCCTGGCAGAGTCTGGTTGACGGAGCGCCGCCCGGCAGGCTCCAGGGAGACTAACCAGCGTGGGTTTTAAACCTCACACCTCCTGACACGCTGGAAAAACGCGAGTACACAATGACTGATTGCTGTGCGTGTCAGGCCCAGAGGAAGCTTGGCTTGTACAGAGACCCACACAAGCACACAGAAATGAGCTCTGTGCTTCCCTAGGGTTCCCACCCCGCTTTTCTTCATTAACACAGAGCCTCAGGGCTCATGTGTCTGTGTGTGATGAGGGCCTTGATTAGACAGAGCTCCCAGCCATCGAGTCTCATGATCCTGACTCAGTCCAGTGGGAGGCAGCAGGGCAGGGGACCAGAGCTCAGCTCCCTCCTTGCTACTGCACACGAATGGCCTGTGACCCCATGCAAGTCACCCTACCCCTTTGGATCACTCTTCTCGTCTAGCAACTGGAGGGCTTGGACTCCAGCATTCCCAAGATCCTTTGAACTCAGACATCCATAGTTTTAGTTCCACCTTCCTGACATGGGCCCAGGGGAGGAGGGAGGAGATGGGAGATAAGGAGGCAGCTGGTGGCCCCTCCTGAGCCCTCTGACCCCAGTTCCTGTCACACTCCTCCCTCATGCTCTCCTGCAGCCACAGTGGCCTCCTGGCTGTTCCTCAAATGTGCCAAGTCTGTTCCCATCTCAGGCTCCATGTGTAGCTGTTCCCTTTGTCCAAATGCTGGTCCAGCCCAACCTGTGACCACCCAGTGACCCCTGCAGCAATGTCACCTCCTCCAGAATGTCCCTGACTGCCTTCTGAAAGTAGCACCCTGGCCTCTCTCCCCCTCATTCTGCCTGATGTCATGTTACGTGTTGTCTGTGTTCCCCCCATTCAGCCATAAGCGCCATGAAGTCTAGATCTCTTTGGGTCTTGTTCCCTCCCGTGTGTCCAGCATTGTGGCCAGTCCTGACACACTGTATGGAATCCATAGGCATTTGCTAAGTGAATGTCACTGAATGTAAAAGGAAGAGTGGCTCAGGGGCAGAAGGGATGGAGGATGTGGAGAATCCGGAGCTTGTCCTCTAAAATTAGGTGTTTGTAACATGGGGTCGTCTTGGGGACTGTGCGGTGCTGCCCAGGAGGCATTTCTGATTAGGTTGACTGGGGTAGTCTGCTCAGGAAGCTCAGCATCTGGTATACAGTAGGTGCTTAGCACTTCCCACCCATCCCTGGCCCCTTTTCCCCTCCCTCTATCTGTAGTAATAGGTGCTCTGCCCTGGTCCCCAAGTTCATGGAATGTCAGACTTGGACAAGAGAGTAGACATCTTTACAGATTCAGAAACTGAGGCCAGGAGAGGATCTTGCCTAGCTTCCCACACTGTTTCCATAGCTTGGGAGGAAATTTGCCATCAGGTCCTCCACATAGTACATGTTCCTTCATTAGTTCCTGCTCTGGCTGCTGTTTATCATTAATTCATTTCCACAGATCCTGTTTTATAACCACAAGCACAGAGATGGGGCAGCAGTCAGTTTTGCATCAATTGGCAACAAAAGGGCTGATACAAGCAAGAATGCAGCATGGGAAACAGGTTGCTTTCCCAGAGCAGGTAGGGAAGATGGGCAAGAGACCCTTGACAGCAGTGTGCTCTTTCGCAGACACCGGATTAAGCCTTTGTCTGTGCTCTCTCAGTGAACCTTTTGATGTTGGCGTTACCGTTCCATTTTATGGATGAGGAAACCGAGGCTCACAGAGACCCAGAACCGGGAGTGCACCCCTGGCCTCCCTCAGCTTCAGGGTACTCTCTGTGGTGATTTTCTGTCATTGAGTGTGAGCTGATTGCCCACCCCACTTTTCAGCGAGCTCACTCCTGAGAACCCTGAGAGGCTTCTTAATTAGTTCCTGCAGTTCCTCAAGAGCAATCACATCTCATTGGACTTCTCATGGATCTGGAGTCGAGCCCTCTATTTAGCATGTGCTAGGGAGGTTTCCTGAATCAAGAACCAGCCCCATGAGCCAGGTGTCCTCATGCCTCACTTCCCCATCTCCTCCGTCATGTCACCTACGTGAGTGTGGGAGGGAAGACAGCCCACCTTTAAGGATGGGGGCGCTGGGGGCAGTTGCCTGGGTGGGGTGCATATGCTGGAGCAGAAGACAATGCAGGGAGGCCCCATGGCTGGTGAGAGTTGGCGGGGGCAATAATCCAGGTAAGCTCACAGCTGTAAACCCCTCAGGAAGACCCGGCCCTGCCCTCCAGGATCTGCACCTGGCCTGGCCCAATCCCCTGGGCATCATGACCTTGGCTGGGCAACTATCACCTCATTCTGGGCCTAGTTTACCTGTCTGTTCAGTGGAACAGACATCTGAACCCTGCCCCTTCTGGGGGTCACTTACCTGCTCTTCACCCCATATCGTCTTTGGGAATCATTGCTTATCTCCCTAATGGATGAGGACCCTGGGGCTGGAGAGGCCAGATGCAGGTGGGGTCACACAGTAGGACCATACGAACCCCCATGCAGGCTGCTCCCTGCCCCATGTCTCCCTGAGGCCTGTTGCTGCTCGAGCTTTGTGAGGTGGCATTTCTGGGGCCAGTGCTGCTCCCGTTGCTGCACCCCTGCCCCCCCCCCCCAGCTTCAGTACTGGGGAGAGACAAGGTGTGGTCCTGCGGGGTGAGGCTGCTCCTGGCTCCAGTCCTTAGGAATGGAGAGTCTGCCGCCTGCAGTCAACACCTCTGCAGGGAAGCTGGCGGCTCGTGCCTCGAAAGCGCCAGTCCTTTAATTGTCTCCACATTGTGAACCCAGGAAGGCTTGTCCTGACAACTGGTTGGTGAAATCAGCCAGGGGAACCCCCAGCCCCAGCCCTAGTGGTGGGTTCAGCCTTTCAAGAGCTGTCTGAAGTGGTTACTCAGCGTCTAAATTAGATTCACCTGGCAGGACTCCACTCCCTCTTGGCATGTTGGTGATCCTGTTAGGGAAAAGTGGGAGTAGGCCTGGGGCCCAGGTGGCCAGGCAGGTGGGACCAGCCTCTATCAGGGAGAGGAGTAAAGTGAACAGGGCCTTATCATGACATTCTTGGGCACTTTTGCCTTTGGGTCTCTTCCTCCATGAAAAAAAAATTTTTTTTTTTTTTGAACCAGGGATTGAACTCAGGGACACTCGGCCACTGAGCCACATCCCCAGCCCTATTTTGTATTTTGTTTAGAGACAGGGTCTCACTGAGTTGCTTAGGGCCTCGCTAAGTTGCTGAGGCTGACTTTGAACTCGCGATCCTCCTGACTCAGCCTCCCAAGTCGATTGGATTACAGGCGTGCGCCACCATGCCTGGCCCTCCATGAAAAATTTTAAAAGTATGTTTTATGACAGCATTAGTATATAGACAAATATTAGTATCAAATAGCACATTAGTTTCTTTGACCTACAGATTCTTTTCAAGCTGGTTATGGTGGTGCATGCCTGTAATCCTAGCAACTCAGGAGGCTGAGGCAGGAGGATTGCAAGTTCAAGGCCAGCCTCGGCAACTTAGCAAGGCCCTGAGTAACTTAGTAAGACTCTGCCTCAAGATATAAAAAATATATATATTTAATAAAAAAGAGCTGGGAGTGTGGCTCAGTGGTTAAGCATTCTGGTACCCACCCCCCAAATTTTTGTTTTTGGCTTTATTCTTCCAATTTTAAATCAAATTTAAACATTCTCAGGAGCTCTTAACAGCATTTTGGACTCTGGGTTCTGTGCCTGATGGATGGCCCCCTGACAGCAAGGCAGAAGCAGCACAAGCCATGCCTTGCTTTGTCCCTTCCCTTCTCTGGGTTTCAGTTTCATTCTCTGTGAAAAGAGAGAGGTAGAGGAAATGCCAGAAAATCCTGCTGTGATATGCTAATCTGTTCCCTTCTGTTCTAGATGATTTTGTTCCTTATGGATGAGTTCTTGTCTTTCATTAAGAATTCATGGGTATTTTACAATAAATGTTCTATGTGCAGTTAACTTGACATGAATTAGACAAAAGGATGTAAATTACATGGAAGCCCTAAGCTCATTTCATTATCATGATTGAGCCATATGTTTTCTTTCTTTCTTTCTTTCTTTCTTTCTTTCTTTCTTTCTTTCTTCCTTTCTTCCTTTCTTCCTTTCTTCCTTTCTTCCTCTTTCTTTCTTTTCCCTTCCTTCCTTCCTTCCTTCCTTCCTTTCTTTCTTTCTTTCTTTCTTTCTTTCTTTCTTTCTTTTCTTTCTTTCTTTCTTTCCGTACTGGGGATTGAACTTAGGGGCACTCGACCACTGAGCCACATCCCCAGTGCTATTTTGCATTTTATTTAGAGACAGGGTCTCACTGAGTTGCTTAGGGCCTTGCCTTTGCTGAGGCTGACTTTGAACTCATGATCCTCCTGCCTCAGCCTCTCGAGCCGCTGGGATTACAGGTGTGCACCCCTGCACCCGGCGAGCCATATATTTTCTTGGAGCTTCCTGGTAACCAAGGCAAAGAGGGCAACTTGTTGAATTGCTGAATTCTTTTTGTTTGGAGAAGGAAGCAGACTAGCCAGCTTGTATTTTGGGGCTGGTTTTACCTGGGTACCAGGCCTTCTGAAACCTGGATGAGAGTTCCATGAGCTGATGGCTGGAGGAAAGTTGTACAAAGGAGAGAATTTATTAACATGATGATAATATTCTCACCAAACAAAACCAGCCCCGTTTTCACAAATAACTTTGCTAACATTCTTTGAGAAAAACTGTGGGTGTGTAAATAGCAGCAGTGAAAATCCTTGGGTTGTGTTCTTGGTCCATTCATACATCGGCTCTCTCAGCCCTTTGCAGCGAGGAAATTGAGGCTCAGAGAAGCCAGCCAATGGGACCTGGCTTCAGGCTTCTGTGGCAAGCAGCCTTTCTTTGTAGACTTCCAGACTCAGCCTTATGAGGACCAGTGCCCTCCCTTGCTCAAGGAGCATGTAGCATAGTGGATCCTTTGAGTTTTAAAGAAGAGGGCGACATTGTGATACCCAGGACCTGGAGAAGAGCCGTCAGTCTGGGCCCAGGGCATCAGAGGAGCACTGGGAAGGAGGTGGAAGAGGGAATCCCAGGAGTTGTTGAGCACTGGCCAGTATGGGAGGTAGATGCTGACACCTGGCCCGCGTGGTGGTGGAGGAAGAGAGACTGCTGCCTGCCATGTTTCCTAGTTATAAGAGAAAGAGCAACTCTGCGGTGATGAGTGCTGCATCCCCACTTGGAAACTTATGGACAGGCCCTGGGGACCACAAACTATGTCTATGGGGAGAGAACCAGACTAATGGGCAGAACTCAGGACTCCAGGGGCCTGCAAGCAGGGAACCTGTACCTGCCTCTCCAGGATCCCCATGGGAGGGGTCCTCACTTCCCCAGCCCCCATGGTCTCACTCCAGGGCCCTCAAAGCTGTAGGGCATCCCATTGACCAGGCCCATCTGGCCCTGTAGGCTGCTGGGGGTTGGTCCCTCCTTGTGGGAGGCATAGGAAGCTCCCCTACCCATGCACACTCCCCATGCTGAGTGATTGAGTCTTTGCTGTTGGGAGCAGGCCAGCCAATCAAACTGGCAAATTTGTCAGGTAATGAAATGACGGGATTTGAGAGAGAGAATCAGGAGGGCCGTGGAAGAAGGTGGGGAGCCTGTGGCATGTAGGAGCCAAAGCGGCCCAGGCCAGTGCTCGGCCTCTGGCTTGGGTTATTGAGTGAATGGATGCTGATGTCAGCCTGGCAGCTGGGGGAGGAAGGGGTGACTGGTTTGGGGCATGCTGAACAGGGAGTTGTCAACCAGAGGTCCCAAGGGGACATGGAATTTGCAAGTCTGGGGCTCACAGGACAGGAGAGGTGTTGTCATCCTTGAGGTGGGTTTAAAAAGTGAAGGGGGCTGGAGGAGCTGGTCTGCGAGATGGGGTGGGCCCTTGAGAAAACCCACAGGGGACACGAGCGCTTATTAGGGACAGGGGCTGAATAAGACTGGAAAGTGAGATAAAGAGGTTGGCGGCCCAGGGAGCGTAGTGCAGTGGGATGGGAGGAACAGGTTGAGGAGTGGAGACATGGGCAAAGCATTTGGAGTCGGGAGGGTTTCATTAAAGCAGAGGGAGCCTTGAGCCTGTTGGAATGTGGCAGAGGAGGCCAGAGAGGTTTTGCTGGATTGGTTTAATTGGTATCACAGTTGTGCAGAATGGTGGCATTTATTACCAAGCACACAACTGAACAACATCATTCCGACAATGTCCGTCCCTCCCCTCCTCCCCCTCCCTGGTCCTTACCTCTATTCTACTGATCTCCTGAGCAAGGCAGTTTTGAAGTGGCTGAGGGGCACACTAAAGAGAAAACTGACTGCACAATGGCTCTGGGTGGCTTGGGCGTGGGGGACAGGGTGGAGCCCTTTGCCCTTGTTGGACCAGGCTCTGTGTATATGTGTGTGTGTGTTTGTGTGTGTCTGCATGTGCATGTGCGCAGGCAAACACACGTGTGCAGTGTGGTGGAGGGAACCACTTGGGCAGAGCTAAGCTGTGGATCTGCTCAGGGTGGGATTGTGCCAGGCATGTGACTGAGGACCTTGGGTGCCCAAGCAGGGCACGGGAGGAGGCAAGGCCAGAAGCCTACTGGACAGGGAGATGGGGGAGGTCCGTGGGTGAACTGACAGGATAAAGAGGTAACTGGTCAGAGTGATCATCATGGCCATGTGCCAGGAACTTCTGGAACATTCTGTGTGGATCATCTCAAACTGAGCTAGGCATTACTGCATCTCTCTTATAGATAGGAAAACTGAGAAGAAACTCACCCACGGGCACACAGCTAGTGCCGGAGCTCAGCTCTTCACTGCGTCTGCCCTCCTAGTAGGATGTGCGAATCTGCCTGGGGGGTGGGTGGAGGAGGAAGACTTGGGAGAAGGGGCCAGTGTGGGAAGTCATCCAGGACCAGGAGGAGCCTGGACTCAGGAACAGGCCTTCCCCGAATGGAGTGTGAGATGCCCAGGGCATGCCTCCAGGAGCAATGGAGGGGCTTCCTGGGAACAGTAGACCTCCCAGGCAAGGCGGCAGGGCAGGCCAGGCTTCTCGTGGCCGTGCTGTGAATTCATGGGTGCAGTGAGGGCAGTGGGTGCTGGTGCTGGCTCTCTCCCAGTGGGTCCACAGGAGCACACAGGACTGGGTGGTTTGGGCTGCCCACACCTGCTGGACCCCTGGGAACCTTTGTGCATGTCCTCCTGGCTGTGTGTGTGCTCTGAGTCCTCAGAAGATACCAGGTCCATGGACTGGAATGCAGAGTCCTCCACAGTGGCCCTGCAGCCACCAGCTCCGAGCAGCTTCTCTGTATGCACAGCTGCATGTTCGTTCATTCACTCGTTCATCACCAAACACCTGCTCCGCGTTCTCCTTGCACTGAGTATAGGCCACACAGCAAGGGATCCTGCCTTGGAGATGCTTGGAGCCTAGACAGGGAGACACGCTTGTGACTGGAGCTACACAACCATGTGATGGGTCCCCTGGAGGAAAAGGAGGAGAAGCCCAGAAGAGGGCCCCTAACCCAGCATGGGAGCCTTCCAGAGAGAGGTAGATGGGAGTCATCCAGGTGTAAAAGGATGAGAAGAAGAGGGAAGGGCATAGAAAAAGGCCAGGAGGTGAGAATAATCGGCCCAGAACACCGAGTTGCTGGAGGGAGGCCGAAGGGGTGTGCAGGGGCCACATGGGAGCCCCTGTGGGTCAGATGCGACAGCTCAGGCTTGGTGGGCTGAGCCCTGTGGTGGGTAGGAGCAGTAGGATAGTCCATGCATGTGAACGTAGAAGTGCATGCGCTTCCTGGGCCTCGGGAGGGTCAACACACTCCCAGTCACACAGGGCATTCCCTAAAATCTATGCCCCGATCTTGTTAACTAACAGGTAATAATTTCATTCTAGAACCTTTTCCAAGAGCATAGTTAGTGTCTTTGGTTGCCTTTTCCCAGGGTTTAATAACCCCTCTTCTCCAGGTTTATAGAGGCTGCTGGGCAGCGTGGTACTTGCGAGCAGTTTTCCAAGTTGGCCACAGAACCCTCTGTGTGGGGCCAGGGTGTCCAGTGAGGACCTAGATGAGATGTCAGGCCCAGACGGCTGCCGCCTCTGTCCCTGGGACAATTGTGCTGATTGTCCTGAGGGTCCTTGTGAAGGAGCCCCAGCTTTGGGCAGATAAGGTGTCCTCCCTCTGGTAGTCCTGTGGTCAGGCCCTAGCTGAGTTTGACACCCCTCCCCAGGCTTTCCCCATATTTATGTCCAGACTACATAGCTAGGCCCAGCTCACAGTGTCCCCTGTTAATGGTACAACTAGAACTTCACATATGGCTTGGATAAGAGGACCAAGTGGGGCTGTCTCCTTTATCTATTTGGGGACCAGCACCTAGGAGGACCTCACCTGCCACCCCAGTCAGATGGAACAGACCATGCTGTGTGACTTTGAGCAAGTTAATCTGCCTTTCTGAAGCTTTTGTTTCCTTATCTGTACAAAGGTGTTCAGGTGGGTGTCCCAAAAACAGACCCTCAGAGGAGGATTCATGTATAAGTGACCTCATGGGAGGCTGTGAGGGACCGTCTGCTCTAAGTAACAGTGACAGTGCCTATCTTCCAGGGTGGGGAGGGGTTCCTTCACTCATCCAACAGTCATGTATTGAGTACAGGGAGTATGCTAGGCAATGTGGGAAGTGCCTGCCGGGGACAGAGAGCAGAAGGGGATCTGAGGGGAAGGCAGGCTGGGTGGGCAGTTGCAGGGGAAGTTGACGAAAGGCCAGGTGACATCTGGGGAATCTGAGGCTCAACTCAACCAAGGATGGCCTCCCAGGAGTAACCTACAAGGCACTGGGTACCAGTGTGGCAGCAGTGGATGTCCGAAGCCCAGGGTGTCAGGGTGGGTGACACCCACCCCAGATCACAGGGCTGCTGTTTGGAAGCCTGGGGCAGGTGGTTTGAGAGCAGAGTAACGGGCAGTTTGTAAGGCACAGAATGGAGCAGGAAGTAAGCCCTTCTGAGGCTGTGCTTCCTGAGTGAGCCGGGGAACCTGCCGCCTCCTGCATTAGCCTGAGCTCTCCCCAGGGATGTGGGCAGGGTAAACCAAGTCAGTTGCTAGGAAAGCACTGAGGCCTCCTCCCCTGAGGGGCTCCGAACCCGGAGCCCTGGCTTCCCAGGGCATCTGAGGGCTGCGTTTGCGGGTGTTTGTATCTGTGTGTGTGCACCGGCACGTGGGCTGACGTGGGGGCACTGCATGTTGGTATCGTGGGCATGTTGGATGGGTCTCCATAGACCAAGATGGTTTGCATGTTCCTGTGAATGTGTCGGTGTGTGACCGCACCTGTGTATGCAGACAGGTAAGTGTCCACACAGCATTTATCCAGGTGTGGGCTCTGCAGCCTGAAGAAGGCACCGCTCCTCCAGGGCAGGGTGGCCAGAGAAGCACCCTTGAAAAGGGCAGGCCAGGCTGGGGTGCTGAGAGTGGTGGATGCTGACAGAGGGCTGGAGGTATTCTGCTCTCTGCCCTCCCACTCCCAAAGCCCAGTGGAAGGAAGCTGTTGAGATGGGTTTCAGCTCTGTATAGGAAGAACTTTCTAACAGGCAGGACCTTCCCCAGGGGAAGGGAGGGATGAAAGCCCCATTCCCCGAGTGTGGCACAGAAGCTGCCCTGCCACTTGGCAACTGAGTTCAGCAAACATACCCAAAGTCCTTTATTCCAATCAGTCCTTGCACTGCACTCAGCTTTATTTCAGGTTGAATTCCAGTCCTCAGGTATCCTAAATGATGATGATAACCCTTGAGACTGATTCCCCAAAGGAATAATAAGAGCTGGGGTGATCGATCTCTTCTGTACCAGGTACAGTGGTCAGCGCTGAGCTAGGTGCTGTTCCATAAATCAGAGGCCAAGTGGAGAAGTGACTTGCCTGGGTCCCCACAGAGTGGGCTTGGAGCCCGCAGCTCTGACCAGGGGAACTTGGCTGCTGGTCCTCCTCCTTGCCCATCTCCACACAGGGGAGGCTATCCCGGGCCTGGAAGAGGCTTGTTTCTGTCTCCAAAGCTTATGTGTGTCCAGGAGGTGCCTGTGCCACCCTGCCTGATCCCTGGCACCATCCCCTGAGGGTGCTCAGCACCAGGCTGGGCTGTCCATGACCAAGTCCATGGCGGCTGTAGAGCCTGCTGAGGGTTTTAATCCATCCAGAATGTAAAGGTCCCTGACTGTGTGGGGGGCTCTTGGCCATGGTACTGCCTGGCGCAGCTGCTCCTTTGACAAGGCCAGAATCACCCTTCTGCAGCTCGTGGTGGCCACAGGTGGAAAAGGCAACTGGTGTCACAGAGGGAGCACTGGGTCAGATGGAAGGGGTGGCCTGGCTCCCTGCCCTACCACTGACTGTGCCAATCATTATTAACAAAGAATTAAAAATAGTGGTCGGTGCTTAATACATGCCAGCTAGTGCACTAAGTTAGGATTAGCCTCCAACACCCGTGAGGGAAGCATCACTGTCCCCACTTCGCAGATGAAGAAATGGAAGCTGAGGGAAGAGCAGAGGTCACACTTGAGGGAGAGGAGACACCAGGATGTGAAGTAGCAGTGTTCAGCCTTGGGGCCCTGACTCGTGTTAAATTTTTTTTTATTATATCATATTTGATAGATTCAGAAGAATGCATGCAAATATGTGTAAGTAATAAAGTGTAACAAAATGATCATCCGTGAATTCCTGGAACCTCTCTCCGTTTTCTGTTTAGCATTCTCTGCTTTTCTTAACATGGTTCCCTCGCACATACATATCCTTAAACAATGCATTGTTTAGTTTTGCTTCATTTAAAGTTTTATAAAAATAGCATACTGTATGTGGTCTCTGCAGGGTATTTTTTTTCAATTGATGTTTTAAAAAGATTTTGTCCATGTTGGATATAGCTATAATGCATTTATTTTCACTACTGTGTAACATTATATTATGTGAATGATTCAAATTTTAATCACTTGTCGATGGACATTTGGGGAGTCTCAGTTTTCTGGTAGTACAGACTATGCCAGTGTGAACATCCTCGTTCGTGTCTCTTTGTGAATCTGCAGACCGGTTTCACTAGAATGTGTGCCTAGAAATAAAATCACTTGGTTAAGGAGTGCAACAGGGCCCAGCTGTTTCCAAAAGTTGTCTTAGCAGTTTGCACTCCCACCCACAGTATGTGGAAGTTCTTTGTTCCACATTCTCAAAAGCATTATGTGTGTGTGTGTGTGTGTGTGTGTGTGTGTGTGAAGTGGCATCTTGTGGTCCTAATTTTCACTTAGGTGATTACTAATAAGGTTGAATGGCTTTCCTTAGTCACGGGCCATTCAGGTTTTCTCTTCTGTGAAAGGGCCTTCGTGTCCTTTGCCTATTTTTTTCTTTGAATCAGTTGTTGTCTTTTGTGTATTGAATTAAAATTGTAAGAATTCTTGGTATTTTCTGCCAGTTTATGACTTACATGTTCACTTTCTTGATGGTACTTTTCCTGAAAAGAAGATCTTCATTTTAATGAGTTGGATTTATCAGTCTTTTAATTGTTTGCTTTTTTGTGTCTTTTACAAGAAATCACTCTGCATTTTGGTGCCATAAATTAATCCTCTTGTGTCATAATGGGAGGATTTCTTTTCACATTTTACTCTCACATTTGAGTTTTGATCCACTGGAATGAGAGTGTGTGGTGTGAGGCAGGGATCAATTTAATTTTTTTTCACTTGGATATCCAGTTGTTTTGTATATCAATTGTTGAATTGCCCATCCTCCTTTTTTTTTTTTTTTTTTTTTTTGGTGACCTATAGTGCCATCTTGTCATCAGGTTTATGAGTCTATTTCTAGGTGCTTCTATTCCATTAGTTTCTACATTTCTGTAACCACCACTACATCTCCTAATCACCGTAGTTTTGTAGTAAGTTTTTACTAGGATCTTTATGTCTTTTGCAAATATATTCAGTCTGAGACTTGTTTTCTCATTCTTTTGACAGTGACTTTTTTTTTTTTTGTTTTTTTTTTTGATTCTGGGGGTTGAACCCAGGGCACTCTACCACTGAGCCACATCCCCAGTCCTATTTTGTATTTTATTTAGAGACAGGGTCTCACTGAGTTGCTTAGGGCCTCGCTAAGTTGCTGAGGCTGGCTTTGAACTCCCAATCCTCCTGCCTCAGCCTCCCAAGCCTCTGGGATTACAGGCATGCGCCACCGGGCCCGGCTCTTGACAGTGACTTTTGCAGAGAAGTTTTAAATTTTCCAGCTTATGAAATATTTCTTCCATGGGTCATGCCTTTGATGTTTCTAAAAAGTAATCACCAAACCTAAAGTCACCAAGATTTTCTCCTATGTTATCTTCTAGGAGTTTTACAGCTTTGTTTTTTACATTTGGCTTAATGATCCATTTCGAGTTCACTTCTGTGGTGGATGTAAATTCAGTGTCTACATTCTTTCTTCCTTCTTTTTTTTTTTTTTTGTAAGTGCATATCCAGTTGTTTCAGCACCATTTGTTGAAAAGATTTTTATCTTTTTTGCCATTGTATTGCCTTTGCTCCTTTGTGAAGATCAGTAGATAATATGTGTATGGGTCTGTTTCTGGGCTCTGTTCTGTTCCACTGATCTATTTGTCTATTCTTTTGCCAACATTGAAGTGTCTTGATTACAGTAGTTTTACAGTAAGTCTTGAAGCCTGGTAGTGCCAGTCCTCTAAGTTTGTTGTCCGCCTTCAATATTGTGTTGGCTCTTCTGCTTTTTTTGTTTTGGGTCACCCCCCATAAACTTTATAATCAGTTAATATCTATAAAATAGGGCTGGGGCCATAGATCAGTGGTAGGGTGTTTGCCTAGCATGCATAAAGTCCTGGTTTGGTTTGATCCCTAGCCCCAAAAATATATCTACAGAATAACTTGCTGGGATCTTGATTAGTATTGCATCAAATCTATAGATCTAGTTGGGAAAACTGACATCTTGACAATAGAGTCTTCCATCCATGAACATAGGATATCTCTTCACTTATTTAGTTCTTTGATTTCTCATCAGAGTTTTGTAGTTTTCATCACAAAGATCTTTTACATACAGATGCACCTCAAATTATGATGGGGTTATGATCTCCCCCCACATTTGGTAAAGTTGAGAAATTACAAATTGAACCATATTAAGTCAGGGACTGTCTGTATTTTGCTGGACTTAGCATTTCATTTTTAGGGAGTACTTAATGTAAATAATATTGTATCTTAAATTTCAAATTTCCCTTGTTTGCTGCTAATATATAGGAGAGTGATTGACTTTGTGTGTTAACCTTGTATCCTGCAACATTACTGTAATTTCTCATTTGTTCCAGGAGTTTGTTGATCCTTTTGGATTTTCTGTGTATACCTTCCTGTCTTCTGTGAACAGTTTTATTTCCTCCTTTCCAATCTGTATTTCCCTTAGTTAGGGCTTCCAGTACAGTGTTAAGAGGTAGTGGTAGAGGAGACATCCTTGTCTTCCTTCTTATTGCTAATTTGCTAAGAATTTTAGAATATATGAGCTTTGAATTTTATCCAGTGCTGAATTTTATCAAATTCTCTTCCTAAATTTATTGAGGCTATCATATGTATATTATATATATATAAAAACTATATATATATGCACATATATATATAGTTTATTTACTGGCATTTGTAAATGTGGTGGGTAAAATTTTCAGACTTCTTTCACGTTAAATGTTAAATCATTCTTGGGATTCACCCAACTTGTTTATATGTTATCTTTCCAAGATTTTTACGTCTTCCTTCATGAGTGATTTTTGCTTATAGTTCTCATTTCTCATTCTTTCCTCATCTGATTTTGATATCAGGGTTTTATTGGTTTTACAGAATGAATTGAGGGGTGTTCTTTTTTTCTATTTCTTGAAGAATTTGCGTATGATTAGAATGATATATTCTTTGAACATTTGGTAAAATTTGCCTGTAAAACTGTCTGATGTTATCCTTGAGAGAAGATTTTAAACTGCTGTTCTAATTACTTTAATTGGCATGGAGCTATTAAGGCTTTCTATTTCTTCTCAAGTTAGCTCCTGCCCACCCCCAGGAATTTGTCTGTTTCGTATGTTTTCAAATTTATTGCCATAAATTAGTTATAGTGTCTTTAATTATTTTTTAAAATCTTCTTTGGCTCTGAAACTGTTTCCCTCTTTGTTCCTAATATTACTCTTTTTTGTGCCTTATGTCTTTTTTCTCATTCATTTTGCTAGAAGTTTGTCTTCTGTATTCTTCTCAAGAACAGATTCCTGACTTTGTTCTATTGTACCACATGAATTTCTGATTTTATCTTTATTATCTCCTTCCTTCTGCATTTTTAGTTTATTTTGTTGTACCTTTTCTAAATTTTTAAAAATATTTTTAGTTGTAGATGGATGCAGAACCTTTATTTTATTTATTTATTTTTATGTGGTGCTGAGTATCGAATCCAGTGCCTCACACATGCTAGGCAAGCGCTCTACCACTGAGCCACAACCCCAGCCCCCTTTTCTAATTTTTAAAATAGTTCTCCTAGCACATTAATTTTCAGCCTTTCTTTTTTCTCTGGGATAATCATTTGCAGAATAAGTTTTCCTTTTAGTGCTCCTTTTACCACATTTTAGAACTGTTGATATATAGTGTTGGCATTATTGTTCAGTTTTTGATCAGTATTATAAACATCCTTTATGATACTCTGATTGATGTAGTGAGTCTTTAATTTTCTAAATGTTGGGACATTTACTCCCGTTTTTAATTCATGTCTAATTTAATTTCACTGCAGTTGGAGAAAATTATATGATATGAACCTTTAGACCTAGCATATGGCATTTTTGGGGGGTAAATATTTCATATGTGCTTGAGAAGAATGTTCATACTCTTTTTTTAAAATTTTTTTTAGTTGTGGATGTACCTTTATTTTATTTGTTTTTATGTGGTGCTGAGGATCAAGTGCAGTGCTTCACACATGCTAGGCAAGTGCTCTACCACTGAACCACAACCCCAGACCCCTTACTCTATTTTTTTTTTAAATTTTAGTTGTAGATGGACACAATGCCTTTATTTAATTTATTTATTTCTATGTGGTGCTGAGGATTGAACCCAGAGCCTCACACATGCTAAGCAACGCTCCACCACTGAGTACAACTCCAGCCCCTCATTCTCTGTTTTTGTTCAATAGATCAAAAGTCTTGTGTTATCCAAAGTTCAAAAATTGATAATTAATTTTTTTCTTTGTTTAACATATTATAATTGAGAGAAAAATATTGAAACTTCCCACCAAGGTGGTAAGCTTTGAATTTCTATACACATCATTAGGTTTCATTGCAACACCATTAGATTTCTAGAAATGTAAAACTTTTATTGCGAGGTAAAAAGCCTATCCCTAGAAATTTTTAGTTTAAATTCTACTTGATCTAATATGAATATGGCTATTTCAGCTTTGTTTTGGGTAGTATTTGCATGTTATATCTTTTTCTATCATTTAACTTTCTACCTTTGCGTGATCTTACGTTTTAGCTGTGTTTATTGTAATTAGCAGATGGAGGTTTGGTTTGTTATGTTTTGTTCCTTTAGTTCACTCTGACATCTCTCAATTAGCGTTCAGTCTATTTTCGGTTATTGTGGTTATTCATGTATTTGCTCATGCTTCTGGGATCTTACATTTTGCTTTCAACTTCTGTTTTTTCTGTGCTTCCTTTTCTTGTTTGCTTCCATCTGGGTTGTTTCAGTTTGCTTTTTTGATTGATTAAGAGGTAGTGGTGGTTTTTCATTTACCGCCCCCACTAAAAGTGATTTGTAAAGTGATGCACTCTAATTCTTTTCCTTTGGTGCTCACCTTTGAATTTTGATCAAGCATTCTTGACCCGAGAGTGGGAGGTGCATACCTTAACCCGCTCTCCAGCAACACAAGAGTCCTAAGGAGCTGTCTGTAATCATTTCAGCCACCTTACCTGCTACAGCTGTATTGTATTCTAATTCTGACCTTTTTTCATTTTTTCAGTTCCACATATTAAAAGCATTATAATTTTGTAAAACAATATATGTCGAACTCTACCTACAGATCTACAAATGTGCTTGTAGATTCTTAGGCATTCTGTTCCTTTTCTGGAAGGATTTTCCTACCTTCTGGAGTTCATCCTTTGGGAGTTCCTTGAGTCTTAAAAAAATCTTCCACCCTCACCTGGGAAGGTAGTTTTCAGGAGTCTCACTTCTGGGTTACATTTATTTTTATCTCAGCACTTTGAAAATATTTGTCCAGCATGGTGCAGTGGCACACACCTGTAATCCCCACAGTAATCAGGAGACTAAGGCAGGAGGATCACAAGCTTGAAGCCAGACTCAGCAACTTAGCAAAATAAAAAGGACTGGGGATGTAGTTCAGTGGAAGAGCACCCCTGGATTCAATCCCCAGTACCGCCCCAAAAAAGAAAAAAAAAATTACTCCATTGCATCTGGCTTCTCTTTGTGGTGAACAGTCTAATTGCCATTTTCTTATGGGTCCCCTTTGTTTTCTTTGTATTGACTTTAAGAGCTGCTACTTGGGTAGTTCAAGCTTTCACCCCTTTGAGTAGGAGCGGATTATCGATTATTGATGATCATTGTCCTTCTTGCAGCTCTGTGGGCCCTCAGCCCGTGTCTCCTTGGCTCCTGCTTCTCCCCGAGGCTCTGTTCTTCCCGTTAGAGGCTTTGAGTGGCGGTGTCCTGTGCCTCCTTATTCTGGCTTCCATCTCTTATTTTCTACTGCTTGTCCCTCTGATTTGGATGCTGTGAAATTTCTTCATTTCTTTCTTCAAGTTCACCTGTGTCTAATCTGCTCTTTGACTAATTTAAGTAAAACAAAACAAAACAAAACAAATTAGGTTTAAAAGTTATTTTAAAATAAAAGTTTTTAAAAAAATAAAAAGTGGCATTATCTAGTCAATGCACAAAAAAGTTATTTTAGTCTTTCCATTTTTAATTTCTAGAAATTCTATTTGGTCCTTTTCAGATCTGGCTGATGGTTTTCTATAATCTCTTATTAACTTGCTCATTTCTTGAAACTGTCCTTTTCTTCTTTGAGCATTTCACCCATATGTGTTTATATGCTGAGTCTCACAGTTGTAAAATTTGAAATCTTTGCGGGGAGCTAACTTTGTAGCCCATTGTCTTTCCATTTCTCTCATCTGCTTAGTAATCTTTCAGTATGAGGTCCTGATCTCTGGACGAACTGGAGACCTGGGCTGAGCATGCTCTTCCCCCAAGGATTGCATTTGTCCCTCCATATCCGTGGGGGAGCAGTCCCAGGATTTCCCAAGATACTGAAATCTGTGGGTGTTCAGTCCCTTATATAAAATTATGCATATTTACATACAACTTACACACAAAAATCAGATGGATTTTTTTTCCTCGGTTGGTTGAATTCACAGAAGGAGAACTCATGGATATGGAGGATCAATTTGTAGTTGCATTTGCTTCTGCTAGAAGCCAGGGAGAACTCAGCATCAGATCTCCCCCAGAGCCGGCAGATCCCAGGCTCAGTGTAAAGGTCCAGCCCTGCTACACCTGTAGCCCTGGTGCCCACATCTGCCCTTAGGGGAGCCCGTCCCTCACAGCCTAGTGTCAGCTCATGAGCTTTGGGGTTTGTTTCTCCCCAGCCTGAGATATTCCTTACCTCCTGTCACCCAAACAACACAACAGTGTTTCATGCATAATCTGGTCATCTTGAAGCAGAATGGCCCAGAAACAAAACCTTAGCCTCCTTCATGTCCAAAATGGGCACCAATAACAAACACCCTGGAAATCATTGGAAGAATCATAGAAAATAGTATGTGGCCAAGCACTGTGGGAGTGTTATTTTAAGAATAACTATCACAAGTCAATCTTTTATGGTGCTGAGTGCTTTCCATGCGCTACTGCATTTAATTCTCCAACAGACCTGGGTCTGTCACCACCTCTACTTTATAGTGGGGACACGGAGGTTTCTAGTGGTTAAGGTTCATCTTTATCACCTGTGTGATTAGAGGAGGAGGAAGTGAGCCTCTCTGGCTTCTAGGGTCTCCATGGTGGGGCAGTGTGGTGCAGCGTGGAGTGCTGGCTGAGACTCGGGGGAAGGCGAGGGTGGTGGACCTCGGAGGTTCTTGCTGGGGGATCTTGAGCCAGCTCACCTTGGGTCTGGGGTCCTGGCTGCAAAGTATCTCAGTCTGCTGGTCTCTTAAGAGCAGACAAGTGACCTGGGGGTGCAGGAGTGTGTTTCTGTATATCTTGAGTCCCCATGAGGTGGGTCCCCCTGCTGGAGGCTTGCCCTGTTCTGATGCCCCAGGTTCCTGGCAGTTTCCCTTTTGCCTGAGCTCTGTAAAGGCAGGCCTTGACTCTGACCTTTCACCTTGGCCCTTTGTCACCTAGCAAGGGCATGCACACTGCTGGTGTTCAGCAAGTGAGGATTAAAGTGATGGACTCCACTGTGTCACTCTGGAACCCCGTGTGTAGCATCTTCATCAGACGGGGCTGCCCAGCCTGTCCCTCTCTAGCAAGTGCCCTCTTCCTCACATGGTGCTCTGGCATCTCTGCCAATTCAGATGCACCACCATGTTGCCCTCTGAACCGCACTGGACTCACCCTTCCTGGTGGGAAGATTTCTGGTTGGGCCAACATGGTCTTTGTAACCCCACCTGCCCCAGATCCTCTCTTTATGTGTGACATAGCAAAGGACTTTGAAATAAGGCAGCCCTGGGTTCAAACTGGCTTCACCACTTGCTGGCTGTGTGGACAAATGGTATAACCTCTGTGAGCCTCAGTCTTCTTACCTTTACAGTGGGGGTGGTAAGGCCAACCTCCGTAGGTATAGTACCTGGTGACAGGGAATTCCCTCTGTTTCTTATCCCCCTTCTGGACCTGTCCTGTTTACTGGCATGTTCCTTCCAATCAGAACACCCATAAGCCTGGCTCCCTTGACCTCATACCTTAGGATGTCATTCTTTGGGGACTTCTGGGCCCACTGACTCCTTTGGCCTCTACCAAACCCAGCATGTCCTGTGGCTCCCAAGTACACCACCCGCCTAGGCTCATTGCTCTCAAGTCTGCCTGACCAGGAGGCAGCTGCCAGAGAACTGTTTACCTTGGGAGCATGGTCTCCTCTCCAGCAGGGTTTCCAGTCACAGAGCGAGGGCAGATTTATAGACTGGGTTACACAGAAATTATTTAAGGCCCTGGTCGGCCAACAATAATGTAAAGACATACAGCGCCTGTTTGGAAAAAGTTTGCAGTGAGGTGCCCACACTTCTGTCTGATTTACAGTGTAGCTGAGGATCCAATTAGCAATCACAGCGGTCTTTTAGCTGCAACCCAGCACCTTCCAGGATTATGCAGACTTTCCAGGTCTGGGGCTATGATGAAATTATAACTGGAGGCTTGTAAAGTCATGCACCACTTATAAATGCAAGTATAGTCTTAACTGCCCTATGCTCAGCTTACCTGCAAGGCCCAAGGCCCAAGGCCCCCTTAGCCTGGTTGCTTATTAAAGCATCCCTAAGAGATTACTACAAAGAGGTACCTGGTTTCCATCCTGGTTCCCCTGACTTACTGTGTGACCTTGTGCAAGTAGTCTAGCCTTTCTGAGCCTACTTTTCTCATCTGTGACTTGCCTAGTGGGGCACTTGGGGAGAGTGGTAAACATTTAGCCTTGTGGGAACCAAACAAACCAGGTGGTGGCAGTAGAGAACCCATCACCATATCTGGCACACAATAGGTACTGGGGAATGGAGTGGATGGTAGAGATACTGGAAGGGGCTTTCCGTAGCTGGCTGGCATCCTCTCTGGTGCTCACTTGGTGGGGGCAGGATGGGGCCACATGTCAGGATCAGGGTGGGGACAGTAAAAGTGGTACATTGCCATGGTCCTTCAGTCAGCAGGACCCCGGGTCCTGAGGTCTGGGTGGGCGCTCACACCCTGGAGCCAGCCCAAAGACGCATTACATCATAGGATGCTTCTGAGGAGTCCACTGAGCAGGTGTCCGGGCCTTCTTAAAGCACCTACTATGTGCACTGCCACCCTGGGCCTAGAAGTGTGCTAAACACAGCTCTCAATAAATATTTGCCAAAGGCTGGGTGGAGCCAGTAAAGCGGATGTGCCCTTAGGCCAGCCAGGCAAGCTCAGATCCTGCCTCAGGTCTGACCTGTGCCCCACCCTGTCCTCCCCACTACGGCTTCCACCTGTACCGCAAGGCAGGAAAGGCCAGCATGGGCCTTGGAAGGAGACAGGTGTCCTCTCAGTGTGCAGACCAGATTTCCCCATCAGAACTGTGCAGCAGGGTGAGCTCAGCCCCGAGGCTGTGAGCAGGGCTGGGTGCGGGAGGCCTCCAGTCACCTGGCAGGGGCGCACCTGGCAACTGCAGGCTCCTTCTCAGTGCTAGGACCGAGCGAGGCAGACACAGCTTTTGGACTGGGTGGTGCTGACTTTCCTTCATCTGGCTTTGCTGGTGAGCTGTGAGCTTCACCAGCTTCTGGTTGGATTCTTTTCTGTGTCTGAGGGCCCTGCCTGTAGCAAAGTCCCAGATGGAAATTCTTGATATTGCTGTACACATGGTGCATTGCTGGGAATGAGGCTGTGGGAATCTAGAGGGGCCTCTAGTCCTGCCTGGGAGGCCTGGGGAGCTTCTTGGAGGAGGAAGCATCTGAAGGAGGAGCAAGGCCCTTCCAGAAGAGGGACATTTGTGGGCAAAGGTAGGTGAGTGTGTGAGTGTGTGTGTGTCTGTGTGTGTATTTGTGTGTGAGAGTGTGGACCTATGGGAGGGTGTATGTGCATGAGCTTGTGACTGTGTGTGGGAGAGTGAGTGTAAGAGTACATAGACCAGCACCTCTGTGTGTCAGATACAGTTGTTTGCACGTGCACGGCAGGGGGCCTGCGGAGGAGCTGGGATAAGTTGGCCTGGGTTGTGGGAAGATGCACAAAAGGAGGGGCTCTCGGGACTCAGCCCTTACATGAAAGGGGTCAGGCTGGACCCTGAGACCAAGGGGGCCACACTCATGGTGGCAGAATGAACAGGAAATCCAGGCCAGCAGCTTGACACCAGGAGCCCACTGATCATCATCCCAAGCTGAAAGGCCTGGCAGGATCAGGGGGGGATTTGCAGAAGGACAGTTGCCAGGACTGAAGGACTGATGAACAATCAAGAGGGAGGACAGTGACTGTGTGACCTAGAGCTCTTCCAACCCAGAGGCCAGAATTTCAGGACAATTCTGGAGATAAATGAATGGCAAGGGGGGTTGTGGCCTATGGGCTCTGGGCCTGAGGTTTTCTCTTTGGTCCACCCCAAGGCAGCAGGCCCCAGTGCCTGTCCAGTCTGAGCCAGGTGGGACTTTAAGGAGAGTGGGCACCGCCCAAGTTCAAAAAGACAGGGTTTGTACAGAATGTCAGAGACCCCCCATGCTGCCCCCCACATTGTGAGTTACTATTTTTAAGAAGTCCAGGGTTTACAAAATACTCTAGGATTTTCTAGCTCTGGCAGGGTTCTTACCTCTGCTATTGCAAAGCCTCGTCAGTTCATATCTCCTGGTTTTGGTTTCCAAGACAACACAGACAAGTTCAGCACTGCTGTGCCTTCCAGATGTCTTAGTCTTCAGGCTCAGGGGTGCTGCGTCCCACAGGCCTGGCCAGGGCTGGGACTTGGGTGGTCACATGGTAAGTACTGTCCATGTCTGGCAGGTTCTGTGTAGCCCAGGTCAGCTCCAAGAAGCACAGACCGAGGGTGGCCTGTGCGTGCATACATGTGGCCCTGTGTTGGGCGAGGTGCTGGGCTCAGCCTGAGAGGAAGGTGGGCACTCACTCTCTCATTTGTTCTCCTTTGGGTGCCAAGACACAAGCAGGACACCTTCCTTGACCTTGCCTGAGTCCATCTGGCTTGCTGGGTAGCCAGATGCCAGAGGAGGGCAGTGTGCTTGACAGGTGTGGATCAACCTTCAGGGAACCAGGGGCATTTGTCAAGAGGAGACATGAGAACACCTGGAGTTGAGGGTCAGGTGTGGGAATGTTTGGCAGTCCTCCTGGACCAGAGGTTAGGTCAGGGGATGAGATTAGAGAGGTCAGCTGTGGGTGGGCCAGCGAGTTTGAATGCACACAGCAGAACTGCGATATTTCTTGGAAATCTATGAAGGGACACAAATGAAGCCTCCTAGGCCAAGATCACTTTGACAGTAAGTGACAGAGCTGGAGATTGAATGCCAGGGGATGATAGTCAGCATGGCCATCAATCCTCCCTGTGTTGGGTCCTTTGATGGTGTCCCTTGATGGTGTTCCTCTGCCTTAGCCATCCCATCTCTGCACATTGCATCTCCTGTGACTCTTGGTCACATTGCCTGCACATGGTGTGTGTTTGAAAACACGCCCTTCCAGCGTGACAGGCCTTGCCCGCTGCAGGCCTGGACGGGCTCCATCCCTCATCATCCAGAGCCTGGTCCCTGATCTCATCAGAGGCTCCGTCCTGCTTTGATTTGGGGCTCTCCTAATGATGTTTGATTGACAGTAACTGGAGCCAGTCGTAAGCTCATGCAGAAGGGAAGATTATTTATGTGTTTTCTGCTGTTCTGTTAACAATGACTTCAGAGGGGCATATGGAATGGATAAGGGATTATTTAGAAATCAGAACTTTTCAAGAGACTGGAAACAACTTGATAAAAACCATTTAGGTACTATAACGTGCTTCATTTAAAAAAAAGATATATATTTACCTAGTCGGTCTGATTTTACAGGAAGTGAGTTAGGAGAGGTATTCAGAAATGTAATTGGAGTGACAAGATATTTCATGGTAGCTGCTCGACAGTACCATGTGGCCATGCGATCCGCTCTGTTTCAAGGCCCACTATGGAAACAGAAGGCCGGGTTCTACCCCAGCCGGCCTCACCCTTCACTCTATTCCCCCAGAACTCCAAGAGGCTTTCTAGACTTTTCCTTACATCTAGCCAGTCAAAGTGCGGATGACCCAGCATGCTACTGCATGTCACTGCAGAGTATGGCATGAGAGTCCAGTCCCAGTCACTCTGGCTTTCTACCTGAGTGGACATGAGCTAGCTATGCCACATTCTGTGCCTCGGTTTCTTCCTCTTTAAAATGGGGGTCGTGGTAAGAACACCTACCCCTGGAGCTCTCCCAGGGGCTTGATGGGCTAATGTGCACGGTGCCCAGTTTGTTCATCCAGGAAGGCATAAGTGTGGCCAGTGGACAGCTTCATTTGCAGACCCAGGCCTGGCCTATGGGATGGCCCTAAGGATTAGGGAGGTGAGGGTTCTGTGGGTGCCAGCCCAATGCAGTTCTCCTGCCCCCGAACCTCACTCAGCAGGCTGCTGTTATGTGGAAGGAGGTGACACTGGCTGTCGGTGGAGAACAAAGAAAGACTGGGTTCAGCACTCCTCTGATCCCAGGAGGAATTCAGGAGCGTAGTTTCCCAATGTGTTGGTTTCTGGGTTGGGGGCCAGCAGCCTATCCGATTGAAAGACCTTCATTCCCAGGCCTTTCTGGAAGCCCAGAAACACAATCTCAGCCCATGGGGGCGAGTGGGGCTGTGCCACCAGCTCACATCTGTGCATTGCACCCGCACACCCACACACCCACACGGCCTCTCTCCTTTGTATGTGGCCAGCGACCCTTTCAAAGCACAACCTGACAGCGCTGTGTCTTGTTCAGCGAGCTCTGGAGCACAACAGGGTGTAGCTTAAAGGATTTGTAGGGTAAGAGTGGCCTGAGAGGTCCTCTTAGCCCCATTGAGAGGGGAGGGATCTAGTCACCTGAGTAGTAGGTGACCAGTCTTTAGAGCTGAGTGCTCATGTGGATCTTTCTGGAACATGCCAGGCCCATGGGTCCCTGAGCCTAGACAAAACTGCTCCATGGATAGGAAGCAGCTAGATGCTCCCATGTACCCTGCCCTGCCTGTGAGGCACTCTCTATGCTACACCCCAGAGAATAGCTCTTTCATAATGAGAGCCTGGGAGGATGGGGTGACCCTCAGAAGCCTTTGCAGGATCAGGGATGTGTCAGGGCAGGGCAGCCCTCCCGAGCCCCACAGAGGCAGTGCCCCTCAGGAAGATATCCCCGACTTCTCAGACCTGGTGGATGGGACCTGATGACAAGCATACTCCAGGTCAGATTGAGTCCCTAATGTGACCCCAACCCCATCCCCACATTAACCCTCAGTGTCCCAGTTACCTACAGGCTCAAACCTGAGTGTAGATTGACACTGATGAGCTGCTTGGTGAGTCCTGTGGTGTCAGATTTGTGTCTAATCCTGCTTCTCAGATGTGCAGTGCAACTTTAAGCAAGTTACTTTTGCTCTCTGAGCTTTCATCTCTATTTTCTTTTTGTCTTTCTGCAGTTGGTTTCTTTCACGTAACATAATGTTTATCTCTAAGTTTGTAAGGTAACATGTATAAAGAGCCAGTCACTGCCTGACCCCAACTGCCTGCCACTGTCTATTATCAAAACGTCACCCGCAGGGTGGTGAGGGGTGATGAAATCTTCTAGACAACCGAAGGAAGGACTTGGGTTCAAGCCCACCCCCCTCATAACTAACTCATCACGTGGCCTCAGATGATTGTTCTCCCTCTTTGTCCCTTAGTTTCCTTATCAGTCAAGGAGAGGTTGCAGACTGCCCTCCCCTCTGTGTTTTAGGGATGCTCAGCTGGGATGACCAATGGGAAAGTGCCATGAAGGCCAGGTGACAGAAGGGGATGCTGTCAGAAGAATGTGGAGGTCAAGACCCTGTGGATGCAGGTTGGCCTTCTCTGCACCAGGAGGCAGCTCTGGCAGGGGCCCTGGACCAGCCTTTGGAGGCTTAGCACCCTTTTTTCTGTTTAGAGACTTTCAGGAGGCTATCAAGTCTGATGTGCTGGGGCTGGGGATATAGCTCAGTTGGTAAAGTGCTTGCCTTGCATGCACAAGGCCTTGGGTTCAATCCCCAGTGCCACCAAACAAAAGAGCTAACATCCAGGGCTTACCTGCCTGCCCTCACCCACTCTTCTCCAGCCAAACAGGCTCCCTGGCTCCATCTCTTTTCCTGCCTCAGTGTCTTTGCAATGGCTATTCCTTTTATCTGGAACTTTCCTTCCCTGGAGCTTAGCCTGGGTGT
Organism: Glaucomys volans; assembly: GCA_020662805.1. Classification (NCBI taxonomy): domain Eukaryota; kingdom Metazoa; phylum Chordata; class Mammalia; order Rodentia; family Sciuridae; genus Glaucomys; species Glaucomys volans. The sequence goes on along the minus strand of JAJEJO010000524.1, from coordinate 5,925 downwards.
CTCTTTTTTACTCTTGAAATCTCAACTCAAATGCCACCTCTTCAGTAAGGTCTTACTTGACTGAGTCAAAAGGCCCTTCTCCCCGACTGCTGCGCTCCCTGTCACAACACGGGGTGAGTGCTGTTCCCGACACAGTCACATGGCCTGATCATCTTATTTGCTTGCTCACTTGGTGGGCATCTCTGTCACCCCACTGGCAGGTGAGCTGCTACAGACAGAGGACATATGTGTAGTTTCTCTAGTGTCTCCAGCAGCTAGCACAATGCCCAGCATCTTGTGGGCACTTCACACAAAACATTTCATGGATGGTGGATGGGTGGGTGGGTGGACAGGAGGACAGCCAGATAGAAATGGCTGCTTCAGATGGGGATAACATTTGAACAGCTGTGTGAGCGAGATGGCAGAGTGGAGACCCATCCCCAGGGAAGGTTGGGTGAGGTCACCCCATAAACCCCTCCAGCTCAGAGACCGTGCTGGGGGTTGGATCCTAGTTCTGAAGCCCACCCACGTGGGCCAAGGCTCGCAGGGATGGGGTTGGCCTACACCTTCCACAGGAGCCAGTCTGGGCCGCTGGATGGGGTGAAGGGGTCTGAAGAGAGGTTGGCGTTCCCACAGCCTGGGCTGGCTGTCAGCTCTGCCAGCAGGTGAGGCCCTGAGCAAGTCAGCGCTCTAAGTTCATCCCTTCCTGAGTGCAAAGGAGTGGCACTCGTAACCTTCCTCACAGAGTTGTTCAGTGTTTAAAGGGGCTCAGGTAGAGGGAGCCTCCTTTTCTGTCACTGAGGTAGGTATCAGCCTGCCCAACTCCCTTCTCTAAGGTCAATGACAAAACAAAAACGGGAGAATGTTTGGAGAGGTCCTCTCCCGAGCCCGTGCCTCAGGCGGGGCGGAGGCGCTGGGAGCCGCAGGATGGAGGGTGGAAGGGAGTGTTTCTGTTAGCCACAGAATGTTTGCTTTTCTCCTCCAGGAACTGGCTGTGGTCATGTAAATCACCCCAGAGGAAATCCAGAGGGTCCCCAAATGCATCTGTTGGTTTTTACAAAAAAAAAGAAAGACAAAGACAGCAATCTTTGTGGTCGGCTTAAAAGTATTTTAATCATCAGTGAACAAGGGAAGAATAAACCCCTGGAGCAGGCAGGAATGTGGGCAGGGGACCTAGAGGGAGGCTAGTGGGGGCTGCCTGTGCCCCTGCCACCTGGGCCCTGCTGTGCTGAGCTGAGCAGTGGGGACAGGAGCTTGCGTGAGGCTCACCGGAACCTGCCTGGTTCCACCCATGGGGACATGCTTCCACCCACTGAAGTTCAAGTCCAGGGCCTGTGGTGAGGACTAGGGAGCCTGCAGGGGTGACTCCAGGGAATTGTGACCCTGTGGGGGG
>JAJEJO010000523.1:500145-511170 GCA_020662805.1 Glaucomys volans | reverse complement strand
CGTTTTTCTATTTGCATGTAGAATGTTGGTATTTCAATGGGGATTGCATTGAATCTGTAAAATGCCTTTGATAGTGACATTTTAATACTACTAAAATGAACATGAAGTATCTCATTTGTGTCTTCTCCAATTTTTATCATCTGTATCTTCTGGTTCTTAGTGTACATCTTTCACCTCCTTAGTTCAATTTATTCAGAAGTATTTTATTCATTTAGGTGCTATTTTAATGGAATTGTTTACTTGATTTTTTTTCACATAGTTTGTCTTTGGTGTATAAAAACACTATTAACTTTTGTGTATTGGTTTTATATCCTGAAACCTTATGTAATTTGTTTGCTATAACACTTCTATAGTAGAGTATTTAAGGTTTTCTATATATAAGACCTTGACTTTGGAAAAGAAAAAATATTTTATTTCTTCCTTCTCGACTTATATACCTTTCATAATTCTTTTTATCACCTTAGTGTTCTAAGTAGGACCTATACCATCTTGATAGAACTGCTGAAGATAAACATCCTTCTCTTGTTTGATGACTTTGTACCATTCATGTCTACATTCCTAGCATTACCAAATTATCTGTAGATATGCTCCATATACATTTGTTAAAAAGATAAATGATTGCTTGACTCTTTGCCATTAAAAATTTAGATCTTACTAGTCCTCACAGGGAAGGCTCACTTTCCTCTTCCAGAGATTATAACACATTCTACCCCTGCGTATATTTACATTTATTTATTTATTTATTTATTTATTTATTTATTTATTTATTTCTATTTCTGAAGTTCTATGAAACAATGACAATTTCCATTGTACTCACAGACCAACTTTCTTAATATCTGAGCACACTGGTTTCACCCACAGTAAATAAAACAAGAAATTCTGGTGATTTTTCTACTCTCCCCTCCCCTCCTCTTCCTTCCTTCCTTTCACCCTTCCTTCCTTCCTCCTTTCCCCTTCCTTCCTTTATCCTCCTTCCCTTTTATTATTTAAATAGCCATTCAACTGGAGAATAAAATCTGGAGCAACCCTGAAGAAACAGCTGGGACATAGATAATCAACAAATTTGAATGTTTGGAATGTAACTGTCTATCACATGAGAAGTAACCACAATCAGTGAAATTGTTCATGTGGACATTACGAATACTTTTATTAACACTATTATTAATGCTATTTCTGATACCTCTAACCAACAGCATTTGCTATCTAAAGGAATTTGTCATTTTGTCCCTTAGATCCAAATAGTACAAGAATCATCCACACCAAACACTCTCTTCAGAGATATCTCTATTTAGAAAAGACATGACTATAATTCCACAGAGTCTTTTTAAAAATTTTTTTAACAATATCTTACGCTTCTGAAGAAAAATATTTCTAGAAATTCCCTTAGAAGTAAGGGGATAAAACTTTGGTGTTCCTAGAATTTTGGATTCTAGGAACAACTGCTTGTGCAACTGCCACTGTAACTTAACTTGTCAGTTTGAGTTTTACTGCTTATAAAATATAAAAATGTAAAAAGTGATTTTCCATTTTGCATTTAACTACTTGGCTGTAAAGGATCCAGGCACTCCAAGACATTACTTGAACAGACAACATCTATGAAGGACTATACGTTTCAGTTAAATTTTTATAAATTCATTTGTGGTCATTTTTTAAAAAAAACATTGTGTCATGATTGTGACTGGTTCTGTAGTAGATTTAGAAACAGTATGTACAGTTCTAAATTTTTTCAATTTGAAACAGCTTCCCCACTTTTTATCTACAATACTCCAAGTGTTTCAACTATATTATAAGAAATATTAATTTTAGCTATTACCTTTCAATAAATATCAGTGGAGGATGTCAGGTCAAATTTGGGCAGCTGCAGGGGGAGGGAGCAAGGTCACCTAGCAACACACTGTGCCAGAAGTGACCAATGAGGCAGACCTGATGACCTTGGCGTCCACCTTGGGTCCACCTTTTCCTGGGCAGGATCCCTGACCCCTTCCCCTGTATAAAAACCCTGAGCAGCCAAAGCCACATACAATGTCTTCTGGCTCTTCCACCCCGACTTTCACTCCGGGGGGCTGGAGATTTCGCCTGGGACACAGACTCTAATAAATCTCAAGCTACTACCTTTGTCTGACTCTGGTGAACCTGCCTGGCGTGCTTATTTCTTTGGCCACCTGCTGCCTTTCGAGCTTTCAGAGATACCTTAGGTTAAAAAAATCTATGCCAACTTGAAAAATGAGAATCTGATTGCAGTAAGGTTATTTGCTTTGTACTCTCATTTCATCATTAGGTTATTCATGCAAATACAGATCGATAGGCTAAAAATAGAAAAGATAATGCCAGCACTTACCTAAATGCCATCATGAGCATGTCATGAAACTTACACAAATTTCATGTCTTTAACTAAAAATCATCGCAATCTACCTTCAAAACAGTCCATGACAACCAAATGTTTGCCAGGTCTACTCTAGACACACCCTTCTATTTTATAGCTACAACTTAAAAGGGGAAACAAAAAGTTAATTTCTAAAACTAAGAGAAAGAATTTTTTTTAAGTAAAAAAATTTCATTAGGAAAAGACAGTTACACAATAGTGCATCAGTAGGTATTTAAGAATAGTGCTATAATATTCTATTTTGTATAGCACTAGACAACAGCTAGAATGAGAAAACATACATTGAAGCTTTGAAAACACAATACCTTGTTAAAATGTAAGACAGGACTGGAACACATATTAAGCATAGCATGTAGGATAATTTTTAGTAGCACTTGACTCTCTTAATCATCTCTGAACATCTCATTCGTCTTTCCTTTCCTTTGGAACATTGTGCCAATTCATGAGAGTTGAAAGTCTCAACTCTCATGTCTGTCTCTACTATTCTCTTTACACTTTTGCATTATAGCAAGAAAAACCAGAATAAAAAGATAGAAACAGTACTTTGTCCCAACCCAACTACAATATGGAAAGTTGGCAATTTAATACAAATTATCTTGAGAATTATCAGAGTATGGAAGTAGGAAGGATAGTAGAATGAATCAGACATTATTAGCCTATGTACATATATAACTACATGACTGGTGAGATTTCACATCATGTACAACCAAAAGAATGAGAAATTATACTCCACATATGTATGATGTATCAAAGTGCATTCTACTGTCATGTATAACTAACTGGAACGAAAAAAATTTTTAAAAATAATTAATGAAATCTTTTGGTCAAATCACAAAGTCAGAAAGTCAAGATAAGAGTAGTTTTCATTGTGTATATATACCACAGCTTCTTTATCCATTCATCTGTTGAAGGGCATCTAGGTTGGTTCCACAGTCTAGCTATTGTGATTTGAGCTGCTATAAACATTGATGTGGCTACGTTACTATAGTATGCTAATTTTAAGTCCTTTGGGTATAAGCCGAGGAGTGGGATAACTGGGTCAACAAGTGGGTCCACTCCAAGTTTTCTGAGAAATCTCCACATTGCTTTCCAGAGTGGCTGGACCAATTTGGAAATCCACCAGCAATGTAAAAGTGTGCATTTTTCCCCACAGCCACATCATCTATTATTGTTAGTGATCTTGATAATAGCCATTCTAATTGGAGGAAGGTGAAATCTTAGAGTTGTTTTAATTTGCATTTCTCTAATTACTAGAGTTGATGAGCACTTTTTCATGTATTTATTGATGGCCTCTCCATCTTCTTCTGTAAAGTGTCTGTCCAAATCCTTGGCCTATTTATTGATTGGGTTCTTTATGTTTTTGGTATAATGTTTTGTAACTTCTTTACAAGTTTTGGAGATTAGTGCTCTATCTGAAGTGCATGTGGATACACAATGGAATAATATTCAGCCATAAAGAAGAAGAATATTATGGCATTTGCAGATAAATTGATGGAATTGGAGAATATCATGCTAAGTGAAATAAGCCAATCTCCAAAAAACAAAGGCCGAATGTTTCCCTGATAAGTGGATGACCATATATAATTGGTTTTCCAGGGGTTGGGGGTGAGAGAAGAATGGAGGAACTTTAGATTATGAAGAGGGAAATGAGAGGGGGAGGGGGTGGGGGCATGAAAAGTGGTAGAATGAGACAGACATCATTACCCTATGTACATGTGTGATTACGTGAATGGTGTGCATCTACATCATGCACAAACATAGAAATAAAAAGCTGTACCCCGTTTGTGTACAATGAATCAAACTGAAGTCTGTAAACATAAAAAATAAAAACAGTAGTTTTCAGAGATGTCTGGACGAGTAAAGATATTGAGGAACAAAAATGATACAGGAAAAAGGAAGAGTTATCACAGAGATTAAGAGAAAATAAAACAAATATTTCTTTTTCTCTAATAAAATTGGTACAGATTTTTGGTAAACGGCACTTTTCTGAGACCAGGAAAGGCAAATTGCTCCAGACTACAGGTAAATTGCATAGCTGACAATTCTAGAGGACAGCAAGAGATCTGTCAGTCAAAAATAGAGTGACAGAAGTACAATGTTTATAATCTGGATCTTCTGAGTCAACAACAAAAAGATATAAGTACTATGGATGCCCCCAAAATAATTCAATAGCTTCAATATAATATCTGGTGGAGGGCCTATCATTTCTATCACACTGTGCCAGACACAAGGTGGAAATACCAAAGATAAATAAAATATGAGCTTGGAATCTAGTCAGAAGTCTTCTAACCCACTGAATCGAAGAATCTACATACTTGAAGTCATTAAAAATTCTGGCAAACAATCTATTTCTTTGCTTTCCAATATTTATATGCAAAATATCCAAATAAATTTGGATGAAAATATTTATACAAATATCAAAGTTTTGTTTTCAGATCACTCCTGGGAAAAAAGCTCTATGACTTTGTAATTTATCTCCAGGCTTTACCTAATAGATGGCACACTCCTCCTTCACACTAATCTGTAGGGTAGTGGAATGGAGCATGGTTTGATTGGATCAGCACTCATCTAAGTCCTTAATAAATATTTAATAATTTAAACTGAAACAGCAGTGAAAGAACTATCTACACACTTTGCATGATGAGTGTAATGCCTGAGAAAGATGTTGAGTTAACTGGAGGGAAAGCAGCAAAAATCACAGAATTTATGCCCTGAAGGAATTGCTACTGGAGGACTGCTATGAGAACCACGTAGCACAAACAAATCTCAGTATCATTCAGTTTTTCTTCTCTGGGTTCCTTACCCCTACACATTATAGCACTTGGTGTAATGTCTCCCATTTAATTTGGAAGACGGAAACAAGACCTGGAAAGTGTCATTTACAGCTTGTGAATATAAAAATAAAGTCATAGTCCACTTCTGGTTTTTTAATGACAGCTCCGTTGCTGTTCCAGTATGTTCTTCCTTTAGATTTCTTGCAAATACTGATGCCCTTCCTTCTTCATCTTTCTCTTCCCATATAATGTAGTTGCTTGTAGAATTTCATTTATTTTTCTGAGTTTAAAAAATAAAAGAAATTTGGAATTTTTTCCATCCAAAAGCAACCCATGCTCATGAATAAAAAGAAATTAAACAAAATTTATATCCGAAGTAGAAAATTAAATTCTCCCCCTAATTCCATCCTTTGAATTTGTTATTTATCCATCATTTGTTTACTGGTGGCTTACAAACTCAGCTCTGCTTCTTACCTAAGTTTTAAGCATTCATTACAATGCTTAATTTGATTTCCAATAAGGTTACAGAAAAGTCAGGATGTCTGACTCAAACCTGGAGTGTTTTGCACCCACCATCCTAACAAAATGCCAATCAAACCTGTTTGTTTTGTGTACTTTAACTTGGCTCAGCATGTGGACATTTAAATAGCGATCTAACTGAAAATCTCTAGCCAATCTTAATTTTCCCTTCAGTTTTCATAGATCGTTCCTCTTAAATATTTCCCCAGTATTTCCTGCTCTCCATCCTCATTACCATTGCTATTATTTTAGGTCAAACTCTCATCTCCTACCCGATAGTCCTTTTGCTATCTTGCTCTCCTCTAATCATCTGAAATATGGCAGCAGATATAGTTTACATTTCTAAACAGAGTATGTGAAACTCTTCATGATCAAGACCATTGTCTGTATATGCCTCTGCTTCCTAAGTCAGAGCTCTAGCAACGTTAACCTGCTGGTGATCCTCCCTGCTCTACACACCTACCCACTCACACACAGTAGTTTATATTTGGATGCTTTCTTATGTTCTTTCCTTTTCTAGGAGACCCTGCTCCCAACCTTCCTATAAGCTTACTCTTCCTTCTTGAGTCTCTTACTCCTTTGGGACTGAGTTGCATTCCTTTCTTCCAGAAAGCCCATCCTGACCCTCTCTGGCTAGACTAGATGTCTGGGGTCCCATAGCAATGGGTTGCTCATGTCTGTCTTTATCACCACACAGGAAATTCCTTGGGTACTGGGAACATTCTTTTCCTGACAATATTTTTGAGGGTCCTACAGAATCTGGCCAAATAATTTTGAAAAGTCTGTACCAAGAAGCATAAGTAGAAGTGATGAGGAAGAGATAAAACTAGTCCAACTACAGGAACCAAATACTTAACTCTTTGCTAAACTCTTCACATTTACTACCTTAATCATCTCCTTTAGGTGGGTAATTCCCAGCTTGGTAGATAAAATTTTGATCTTTATTGCTTTCCTTTCCTTCTTTTCTTATTTTGATCAGGTTATTCTCCTTTTCTTTTTCCTTTTATTTCTTGATCTTTCTTTTTTTTTTTTTACATCTGACCTTGATCTTTCTCCGGCATCTGCTTGGGTTCTGGGTTCTGCACTAAGATAATGGACTTTGATACTATCTGCAAGGGCATCCCCATCCTTCTAACCCAACGTACTGGCTTCCAATCTAATCAATTACAAAATAGGGTAAATTCTCTTTTGTAATACATTTTTCCGCAAGTATTCCTTTAAACTCTATCATCATTCCATTTTAAATCCTTATGACCTTATTTTTAAGCAGTGGTCTCCAATCAGACACTGCTTTCTTCCTTCTCCTCTTTTAAATTTTGCATACATCTTGGTCTGATCTGGCTCTGATCTACTTTATTAGTCTTTTATTTTATTTTTTTTATTTCAATAATTAAACACGTTTCATCAGACAGGATGCAATAGAATTAATTTTTCTTCTCTTTCTCTGTTTGTCTTTCCGTTTCCTTCTCTCTTTTTATTCTTCAGCAGTCAACAACTCATGCCTGAATTTCAAACACAAATGTAAAAGTAAGCCACAGGTAGGCAGTAATTGAGGAAGCTGTGCAAACAAAGATCCCTAACTGCTGGCTCACCTTGGGCTTGTGAGCTGCATGATTCTTGTTGGTGTTTAGCTGCCTTCCCTCTGTGATGAGACCTTTAGCTCATTGCAATACTTGCTAATTCTGAAAAGATCAATTTGTGTGTCATTTTATTTAATCTAAGGAATCAGGTAACAGAGTAGAAAAATATGAGTGCTGCTATCAAGGAAGTTGAAAAAAATGTTAGGAGGACACACATAATGGAGCAGTAACATTACAAAATTTGCAGTTCAGAACAACATCTGATATTTTCCTGAGTAGAAACACAACTGTTTTAATTGCATTCTTTTGTACCTATTGATTAATATCAACAATAGGGAACAAGTTTTGACCTTGCTTGAGTAATTTATTGTCAAATCGTTTGGAAATGTTTTAAAGTCTACCAAATTAAGATCACATTAATTGGGATAGTTTCACAAGAGAGAATATTCCCATTTGAAAGTTTTAAAACTTCTCAAGGAATTTTGGTTAAATTCCAGAGAGAGTACACATGTCTAAAATAGAAGTCCTCTCAGCCCACCTTTGCTCATGCTTTCTCTGTGATTACCCTGGCTAGGTGAGAAGATTCTGTGGCTTGTTTTTTAATAGCTAGTTGGCCAGACCACCAATTGCTTTAAGATGCTGTGGCTCTGAATACAAGTGCAAAGTATTAGATTAATAGCTTTTGCTTTGACCAGCAAGGACAGGGGAGTTAGGGAATGAAAAGCAGGACCCCTGTTTTCCCCATGACAGAATTCTTTGTTCCCTGAACCACAGGGAGGATTAGTTTGAATAGTGGTGTGTAAAATGGATTCAGTCCCACAGATCTTATCACCTTTTATCACTCCGGTCAGGGAGGGTTCAATTTAATAAGACATGGTATTAACTGTTCGAGCTTTGTTTAGGCCTTTTATATAGATTAGCCTCCCTGAACTCTTTTTCTGGTTTTCTTTCCTTTTTATTTTATTGGATTGATGATAATGTGATTAACACTCAAAGGAGGTAATGGCGGCAGGAGGGGAAGAGATTTCGAAGGTGCAGCTTTGATAAATATCAGGGATTTGGAACTCACAGGAAGACACTGTGTCATATTTCCTTTGTTCCAAAATCTCCACAATCGGGATCTGAAAGGGAAGTCTCAGTGGTTTTTGGTTTCAGCCTAATGGAAAACAAGCAAAAAAGATCTCTTTTCGGATGCATTCTGTGCCTAAGTTGTCTATCAGTCGATCTGCAGCTTCACACACAGATTTTCAATGAGAACAAAAACGTTTTTCCTACTGGGGATTCTGGGCCCCCATCCACAATCACAACCACCATACTCACAGTCTCTACCTCTGTTTAGTGTTTAATTTCCTTTCAACAAACATTTACTGAGTGCTGGACTTTGTACTAGGTGTTGGGGGGGGGGGTGCAAGATGAATATAAAACCTGGCCTCTGCTCTTGCTTTCAGCACCTTAGAACTGCAGTTGTAGCTCACAGAATGATTTGTTTGTTTAGTCTCGAGATAAGGGACTAGTCCCATAGAATACACCTGGAGGCCTGGAAGTGTCATATTTAATGTCTTTGTAAGTAAAGATACTAAATATACAGGGTCAGGTCACAACATAAGGCAGATAGGGAGGTTCCAGACACACCTGGATACAAAAGAATCACAGTGGAGAAGTTGTCATGTGGATGCTCCCAGACAATGTTGGTTTCTCTCTGCCAATCAGAGTTACGCACACGTACCCTTATACACACAATGCATACAAACTGCTCCTCTCTGCAATCAGACATGTGAACAAAAGACACAAAATGACTTGATTGGCATCTGACATTTAATAATTAATAGTTTCCTGTCAATTTAAATTTAAACTGTGAATACTGAATTGAAACAAAAAACAGAGCCTATTTTATTCTTTTGTCTGTTATTAACAAAGATGATGATGATGGTTTGCAAAAATTATCCTTTTTCATGAAGGAACTTTGGAAATGATTTATGCAGATATTTTCTTTTTTGTTCCTATATAAATTACAGAATGTATAAATATTTGTATTATTAGAGATAGAGAAATTGAGGCATTAAACTCTGTAATGGCTCCCAAAACTTGGATCTACATTGGAGGTGAAGATAGATTATCCAAAATAGACACATTTGCTAGTGTTCTTTGTCCTTAATCAGCTTATTTTGCAGATTTTAACATACTCAAGAAATTACAAGAGCAAAGTGACTGTACTGGGTTCCGGGATGTGGGGGAAAGTAGTTCCCCCATTTTTGGCAGGGCTGGTTGGATAGGAAGGAGTTTGTGTAAGTAAATCGTTTTGAATATAAACTGGTACACAATACTTTTGAGCCAAATGAAAGATACATTGTTCTGAGGGAACAGAATTTCTTAACGGCAGAATGATGGTTCCTGTCTTAGCTTTCTTCCCAAACTCACTGCAATGGAAAGATGACATAAAATGGTCATCTCTGGCTATCTAGCCCAGTTTCAGTCTTCTGATGGTTTGGAGTCTTCAATTAAGCATTTTTATATGCTTTAATTTTAAAAGACTCATGAGTTGAAATAAAAACACAGCTATATTTCCAAGACGCTGAAACAGTTTTGTAAATTTCATGATTCATTTGGGCTTTTCAACCTCACACTTCCAAACAGTTTGCAAATAACTGAGAAATTCACATGGCAATTTAAGCAGCTTGCTGTTGGCACAGTGTCTAACGTATTTTGACAGACATGGGAGCTTTCCAACACGTGAATTGCTATTGTACTTCAGCAAACGCAAGCTTCAACTATGTGCATTAGAAAAATGGTAGATATTTACCTGGCAAAAGCATCTGCTGTTGAGTTTACTAAGAGAAATCTTGCAGGTCTCACCAAGAAAGGAAAGAGGGAGAGGTTACTTCTAAAATAACAGTACTATAGATACTTAGGCCTGAGAAAGAATTTGGACAAGTGTCAGTTTCTCCTCCCTGTTCCAAAGTAGAATTACATTGACTACTCTGCAGGAAGATCTTATCTGTACATCGTGGCATCAGCCATTTCACCAACACAACCTCATTTCTTGGACTGTGTATTCTCTCTAAAGATATTATTTTAAACTATAAATAGCGTTGGGATGAGGTGAGGCTTAATGGAAAGAGAACATGATCTGGAATCAGGACTTAGTTTCATGTCACAACTTCATCTTCAACCCTGTGTACAATCTGCAACAATTTGCTTAATCATTTCAAACCTCACTTTCCTCACTTGCAAAAGGGGGATAATAACAACCTCATAAATTATTAGGGAGATTAAATAATAAACGGTATGTCAACTTTCTAAACATTGTGTTTGGTACCAGATACGGATATTTTATTTTACTTAATCCTTACATTGACATTATGAGAAAGATATATCCTCAATGTCATAGAAGAATCTGAAGTTCAGAACAGTGATTTTGTTTGTCCACATGCTCACATTAAGTAAGAAGAATAGCCAGGATGGCCAAACGACCTCTGTTTATCAGAGCAAATGAACTTTGGAGACTTCACATATTTTTCCTACATTTCAAATTCATTTCTCAGTTGCCTCTGGAGCAGCTATAAGATCCACTTTTTCATAGTTCATGGCCAACGATGAACAACTAAAAAAAAAAAAAAAAAAGTAGAACCAAGATTGCCACCTTAGCAAATAATTTTTGTTATCATAAATGAAAAGAAAGAAATTAATGGCAAGTATTAATTGAATTTTACAAAACTTTGATGATTTTCAAGATTATGTATTAAATGCCTGTCTTTCCCACTGGACTGAA
>JAJEJO010000523.1:448767-495145 GCA_020662805.1 Glaucomys volans | reverse complement strand
GCGAGGATATGGGGAAAAGGGTACACTCATACATTGCTGGTGGGAGTGCAAGTTGGTGCAGCCACTCTGGAAAGCAGTGTGGAGATTCCTTAGAAAACTTGGAATGGATCCACCATTTGACCCTGCTATCCCACTCCTTGGCTTATACCCAAAGGACTTAAAATCAGATTGCCTCAGTGATGCAGCCACATCAATGTTCATAGCTGCTCAATTCACAATAGCTAGATTGTGGAACCAACCTAGATGCCCTTCAGTAGATGAATGGATAAAGAAACTGTGGTATATATACACAATGGAATATTACTCAGCCATAAAGAAGAATAAAATTATGGAATTTGTAGGTAAATGGATGATGTTGGAAACTCTTATGCTAAGTGAGATCAGCCAATCCCAAAAATCCAAAAGCCGAATGGTCTCTCTGATATATGAATGATGATGCATAATGTGGGGGGGAAAGATGGCAAGAATGGAGGAAAGATAGCTAGCATAGAGGGAAGGGAAGGGTGGTGGGTGGGTGGGGGGTAAAATTAATAACAAAATGTGTGACAGATACCATTGCCCTGTGTACATGCATGAATGCACAGATGGTGTGACTCTACTTTGTGTACAACCAGTGAAACAATAGCTGTACTCCATTTGTGTTCAATGAATCAATAAGTAAATTAAAAAATAAAAATATGGATGGGAAGTTTTTACTTAAAAAAAAAAAACTGAAAATCAATTGTAATTGGAATTCAGAAAGTGTCTCCCTAGGTATTTCTTGTCCTAATAGCTGGACTCTAGCCATTACTAAAATGTCACCATAACACTACTTGTTTTTAGTTTTCACCCACGTGACTTGGGGAAAAGTTGTAAGAACCTCTTCACAGTCTTTCAGTTTCCTTATCCTTTTGGTAAGATTTGCTTAAGGGAAGTCACTCCCCTCAGGAATTTTATCATTGAGTTCTCATTCTGCCTCTTGATTTTCCCAGAGAAGTGGAAACCCTCTGTTATTACCATAATAACACACCTATTCTGCTCAGGTTAATGTTGACTTCTCTGGATTTTCTGAAAAATTCAAGTAACTTCCTTTTAGCGAGCTATGTAGGTACCTTATATTTTAACTGTGAACACTTTCATGTTTGATTAAAATGTACTTAATTTGCTTTCGAACAACAATTTGTTTCAATATGAACAGACCACAGCCTTTACCTTGGAAGGTTGGTAAGGACTTGTGTTTTGTTTTGGCCTGGAGACTTAGTTATTTTTAAAACTTGTTAATTTAAAAAATTACCATAATATTATTAAAGATGAATTGTTAGTTAAATAATTTTGCCCTGTTCTCCATATTTTTAAATATAAATGTTTTTTTCAGTTGTGCTTCTGATTATATGTTTTGTTCCACTGCAGTCATTCTCACTTCTCAGAACATTGAAGCATCTTTTCCTAATATTGATCTAAAAAAAAATTAAAATAGCACAAGCATACAATTAAAAAATCAAATGGAATTAAAGGAATTATTACATTAATGAATATGTTAATAATCAGTGATTTCTTGCCCCTCCCTTACCCTGCTACACATAGTTCTTCTCTCATTTAACTTTTAGCTCTAAATCCCATCATTTATTCCCATGGGTTAAAGTGATGTTTCTGTATTACTATTTATTTTGCATATGAACTATTGACTTGTTTTTGTTATTGATTTTTGGGTCACTACCATTATCCTTCTTTTTAACAATAGCTGTGTTACGTTGTTCACATTGTCGTTATTTAAGTATTGGTTATAATTGAGTCAAAGAACAAACTATTATAAACTATCATTTCAGTAGTATACTACCTTCAGTTTGTTCTGGAGTTTATAATTGCCTTTTGTTTTGGTTGGTTTTTTATGTGCCTATAAATAATCCTTACTAAATGCTCTGATTTGTCAAATGCCAAGTAATGATTCTCTCCAACTAATCTAAGACATTAGATAATCCATAGTTACATTTACATTCTTCCTGGAAACTTCTCTCTCTCAATCCTTACTTCATGCTCTAATATTCACTATTATTCTCTAGACCTGCTATACAGCTGCTGACTGAAATTTTTTAAGTCTTATACAGAGAGTACCTGTTTTTCTATATACCCTAACTCTTCCTTTCATATGTTTTATTGAAATATTTCTTCTATAGTAACACCCCCCAAAAGGAAATTGGTTAATAAACTTTGGATTCATTCTTTCTGAAAATATCTTTATTCCTCCTTCTACCTGATTGACAGTTGAATGAGAATATAATACTGGCTTGAAAATCATTTTTGCTAAGTTGGAAGGCAGTGTTCCTTAGTCTTTTAGCATCCGGTGTGGCTGATGAGAATCCCCGATGCCATCATGATCCTCTTTGCTTTAAAGTGTTTTGGAAAAATTTGTTTTTGCATTATTTTCTGGAAGCTCTTAGAGTTTCCTGGTCTCCTGGGTGTTCCGAAGTTGTCGAATTTCAGTCATCAGCTTGGTCATTCTGAGAAATTCCATATGCATAATTTATTTCTCTCTAAGCTCTTAAGTTCATTATTAAAGAAGTGAGGTGATGATAAAATTGCATAATTGTCAACTTTTGGACTTACCAGATTAATCCTTAAAATTTGTCATAGTTTATATTCTCCATTTTCTGAAATATTTACTTGACTTTGTATAGTAGCACTTTTGATTTTTAATTTGTTATTTTTTAATTTGAAGGCTTATTAATTATTATTTTTTTAACAGCACCCAAGCTTGTTTATCTATTTGGTATTTTAGGGCTCTGTATCTCCCATTTTCTGTATATATCTGTGTGTGTGCGTGTTTATGTGTGTATAAATTAATTTTCATCAGTTCTCTTCTTTCTGTATTTTTCTTAGCTTTTTTTTAAAAATCTGTTTGAGTTTTGTTTTAAATTCACTTTCCTTTTACATTGAAAACAGTTTCTAAATAATGTTGCTCTGGATCCTTCCATGCATAGTTGAAAGGCACCAAAATGCACATCCAAAGTTGAGTCCATATGGGAAGAGTGAACCTATTGGTTGGTAGGTTACTTCTACAGTGAGTAGAAAAGTAGCCAGCCTTTTATTTGAGGGAGGGATCCACAAAATGTCACAATGGGGACTTCCTTTCTTGGGACTAAAGAGTACACCCAAGAATCTTCCTTTTCAGGTTTTTGAGGTATAATTCAGAGAGGAAGGCCCTTGCATGCAATTGCTAGAATCCTAGGCAAGGGAAGAAGAAAGGAAGAAAAGAAAGACATGAGTAAGAGAATACAGTAGGCAGACTCACAGTACCTCATCTTTCATTCTTGCATTTTCTCTTGAACTTCACTGTGCTTCTATCACACAGTCCAGAACCTTCTGAGAATAGGTGACTGTCATCCTGCCCATGCAGGAGAGGAGGAGAATAATCCCCTGGCTATGGGTATGTAAAGGGGACCTGGGATGTTTCAACTTCCACGTGTAGCCACAGTTTTCCAGCCGACTTCAGTCCTTTCAGACTTCAGCCTACCCTACTGTCCTGAGTACCTGGTGCCTCTAATAGCTGAGGCTCATGAGGCTTTGAGGGCAGATGGCCTCATTGCTTCACAGTTTACTTTGAGGACCTGGATGGTTACTTTACCCATGTTAATGAGTTACCCTGCCTCTTCCTGCTTTCCATCCTCTATTTGTCTTTGTAGTTTAATAGCACTTTTTATTTTCTACAGTGTCACTTCTGCATTTTATGGCTAACACCGCAGGCTGTACTGATGTCAGCCATCTCCCCTTTCTTCTGATTGTATTCTCTTTTCAAGATACTGCATTCTATTTTCATAAAACATTCTAACCAGAATGCCAGAACATTTAAAATGTCTTTGTCTCCTGGTTTTCACAGGTGGTCTCTAACTTTAATTTGAGAGTATAATACTACATATGCTTATTCTTATTTTGTAGAATTTTTTGAGGCCACTCTGCTTGCTCTATGTTGGTTAACTGCACTCTGGTCATTATTTAAAATATCTCCTAAAGTCCATGATGGGGGCCTTATTTGTGCAGTTCTCAATAGTGTTTCCTGCTTGGCCACCCTGCTGAGCAGTGGAGGGCTCTTCAGACACCCCCACTATGACATGACTGAACTGCCTATAGATGAAATAGCAGGGGCTCTATTTCTGACATTCATCCTGGATTTCCTAATTTATCTCTTCTTCTGTTTGCTCTCCTTTTCCCTCTTTTCTCCTGGGGTCATCTGTAGTACTGCTAGTTCCCCCAGTACTTCCTTCCACATCATCTTTGGGGATTTGCTGACTTTTTCTGGCTAGAAATCATGGTATAATTGCTGAGTGTGGTTGCATCAAACTCACTTTGGAGGACAGTCAAAATGGTACTCACACAATATCACACATAGCTACTTGCCTTCCCCAGGTTTTAGACTTGTACAGCTTCCACTCCATGCAAGGGCACCAGGACTCCACATATGTACATGTGTGCATGGGACAGAGGGTGAATTTGCAAAGAATTTTGGTAATGGTTGTTTTTCTTTCTAATTGGCAGTGTTATTTGAAATTCTGGCCATCTTGTTAGTGTTGGGGGAAAGTCAGGAAATCTTTTTAAAACACCATTCAAAATGGGAACTTTGTGTAATCTTACTTAAATTTAAAATGGTGTTGCCAGTATTCCATTTTCATGTATTTACCAAGTATAGTAAGTTCTGTTCAATACAAGTAAAACCAGATTTTGGAAATAAGTTTTAATATAATGCATAAGTAAGTGGAGATGATTATTTACTGTCTTTTCAGAAGGACAAAAACAATAATTCGTGACATTTTATCTTCCAAACCAAAAATAAAACTCACTGTCTATGAAGTAAGTTGACTAGAAACAAAAAGTCAAAATAGAGAAAAACCTATTGATGTTTTATTTTTAAGTTCTATTATTTAAGTATGCTTTTTAGTTCTCCAAGGTTGTAAGTAAAACTATACAAACGAAAATTGAAATAGTGAGATTATGCCTTGTAAAGATTCAAACAAGAAATAATTAATAGATAATTCTAGCAAACACATGGACTCTCTCTGGACATTTTAGTTGTTTTTGTTGACCTGTTTTAGAATAATAGTACCAGCATTTATTTTCTAGGTGCAATAAACTATAATAATTAAAAACAGTGTCTTAAGAATCACCTCAGTGCAACACTGGATAAATTATTTAAGCAGTCTGATTCTCAATTTTTTTTCCTTTACAAAGTAACAACATATTTTTAATGAGGATTAAATAAAGCAATACATGTAAACACATGGCAGTACTTGGTGCACAATACATGATAGAGTTTTGGTAAAAATACATTCTATGGATTAATAATGAGAAACAAGTAAAAATAAAGGAACCAAAACATACCTATGCATATGGATAATAGAATGTTGGAATTTCCTGGATAAAAGCTTTAAAATAACTATGATAAACATATTCAATGTTTTAAAAAGAAAGATATAATAGGTGAAGTTATAAAGAATCTTATCAAGGAAATTGAAACTGTTAAAGAATTAGTGAAAGTTATAGAATTGAATTAATATCTGTAATGAAAAATTCAGTAGATAGGCTTAGTTTTAGAGTGGGCCTTGCAGAAGGTAAGATCAGTGACACTGAAGATGGCACAATTAAAGCTATTAAAATTGAAGAACAGAAAGACCTAAGAGGGAAAAATGGACAGTTATCTCTGGGACAATGTAAAGCAGTTTAATATTTGTATAACTGGGACTGCAGAAGGAAAGGGGAGGAAGGAGGAATTGAAAACTAATGAAATAATGGCAACGATTTTCTGAATTTGGTGGAATCTACAAACTCACAGTGAAAAAAAAAAAAGCTTAATAAATCCAAATTCGCAGAATAAATAATGTGAAAAAATTTTTTCGTAAGTTTGAATCTGTGAAGCTAAAATATGTGTCTTCCTTTTATCAGTGTGCTTTTCCAATGATATTTCCATTGGATAAATTTAGTTCATTCTTATTTGCTCACTGGAACTAAGAAACAAATAATAGAAATAAGCTTCATATCTCTAGTGTCTAGAAAATTATAAAATGCATAATAGATTTTTGTTGAGTTAATTAAAGTCAAAAGTTAAATCAGAAAAGCATTATTTAGTAGCCCTTTTAAGTTTAATATATTATGTATATACAGCTTCAGGATTCCCAGTTATCTCTAAACCTCAGACTTCAGTATTGTATTAAGCTATTTTCTGTTGCTATAATGAAATACCTGAGACTGAGTGATGTATAAAGAAAAGAGTTTTTGTTTTGTTTTTTTTAATTCAAAGTTTTGGAGGTTAAAAGTTCAAAATCATGTGACCTCACTCTTTGGTGAGGGTCCTCTAGCTTCATCACAGTGTAGCAAGTGACACCATGGTGAGAACATGCGTGAGAGTGAGAGATCACATGGTAAGACAGGAATCCAGAGGGGTTTAAGGGTCAGGCTTGCTGTTTTTTTTTTTTTTAATTTAATTTATTTTTTTTTATTAAACCTAGTTCCACAAGCACTACCCAGGGTCTCTCCATGGAAATGACATTAATCTCTTTTGAGGGTGATGCCCTCAATTACCTAATTATCTCCCACTAGGTCCCACTTCTTAAAGGTTCTACCACCTCCTGCCACCACATTGAGAACATGAACCTTCAGGGGACCCACGCAAACCTTATCCAAATCATAGCCAATATTAATATAAATCAAGGCTAGTCATACTGATCATTTATCCATGCGATTATATGTTGGGAAGCATTTTCTCTAGTTTTCTGTGAAAAACTGCAGAGCAGAGTTTGGTATCTTTCTTCTCTCTGTCCATTTAGGGATGTGTCAGGCACTGAGCCCCTTGAGAGAGTTAAAGACCAGTAATATATGCTGCCTGTCTCTAAACTGCTTATGAGACGTTTGGAGATACAAACTGTAGAACTCAAATGCTTGCAGTGAGTTTTAAATAATACACAAAATCTCTATTGATAAAAAGCTTGGGTCGAGCAAAAGATTTCATATAGAAATTGAGGCTTGCCCTGGGCTGGAAAGGTAGGTAGCATAGTGTATTTTAGTAATCATGAATGGGAAGAAAGAGTGAACAACATAGAGAAAATGGGACTAGACAGGTACTTTTAAAGTTCCAGAGCTCTAAGAGCTATTATAAACCTTTTTTTTTTTTTTTTTTTTTTTTTTTGCTTAAAGTTGTCATTGGTTTCCTACATGAAATTTGTTAGTATTGAGTGTATTTTAATTTGATTGTGCTCCTAGAGAATTATATGCTGTAATGCTACTAAAACTGCTAGGGAGAAAGGACTTGATAGAAATCTATGAAAGAACCAAAACTAGAATCCAGGTGCATAGCAGGCACTCAGTCAAATGTCCACTATTTTTCTTCTCATCATTGAATTAGACTGTGATTATTGCATGTTTCACCCCTGTACTCTATCTTTAGAAACCCACTTTAAACCATATCAGAAAAATAAAAATAATAGAGATTCTAATGAGGTTATAAAAATGCCAAGTTTTATAATTATCAACAGTTAAGTTACTGCTACTGCCCTTAACAACTATAGTGTGCTACATCCAGATTGGATTCTCTAAGAAGCAGACCATGACCTCATGGTAAGCCTGGAAATAAAGCTCATTATGAAGTGCTCTTGGAGTCAACATCCATGGAAGAAAGAAATGAGAAGGACCAGAAAGTGGGAGAAGGAGTTCTGTCCTGATGCAGCCTCAGTGAAGATCCTGGCCAATACCAGTTTGCTCTTAAGTGGGGATGGATTTCTCAGTAGGCTTATGTCATAGTGCGGGGCTAGGATGAGCACCACACCAGGTGGGAAATAGGACCTCAGCTGATGCAGCTCTCTCCAGTCAAGAACAATTTCTTGAGTGGGTCAAGCAATAACAGCTTTTGAAACTCTTCCAGTTTCCAGAGAAATAATTCTTTTACCTCTATTCTAATCCCCAAGGATCACTACCATTTCATTGGAATAAAGAGGAACTATGGGGTCTACTCCTTTCTCCTCAGACTGCCATCACAAAATACCATAGGCTAGGTGACTTAGACACTAGAAATGTATTTTCTCACTGTTCTGGGGGCTGGAAGTCCAAATCACGGTTTCAGCCAGTTGAGTCTGTGGCGAGGCCTCCCTTCTTGGGTTGCATGTGGCCACCTTGCTTCCACTCCCTCACAGAGCCTTTCTTGGTGCTTGTGGGGAGAGGAGAAAAGAGCAATCTCTCTTGTGTCTCTTCTTATAGGGCCACTAATACCATCAGATCCAATTTACTGACATACTTTATAAAAAAAAGAACAACCAATTCTAATGTTTAATTTATAACAAAACAAATTTTCATCATGAATCAGTACCAACACTAAGGAACTTTTTGGTGAAGTATAGCATGGACATTCCTAGTCATACTTACAAATTATAATAATTTGCTATATTTAAAAACATGAAGATAGTTTTAAAATATTTAACTGAACTGATGGATAGTTGTGGAAAATACATTTTTGTGTGTGTGATTACAAATGTTCAAATTAAACTGAAAGTTTTTTAAGTCTGTAGATCACAATATATCTCAATAATGCTTGACCTTTGGATAACAATTGAAGATGTACTCTGCTCAACTATTAAAGGACTGAGGGGAATTCACTCCTTAAAGAAAATAAAGTTCCTTTTTTCCTTTCGAGTGTTTATGTGCAACACAAGGTAGAAAGACACCAGTTTCTTTGATGCTCAGGTATAAAAGGAAAGGCGATTGAAAATCTTGCGCTGTAAATAGTGGAGAAATTTTTATTTTTTTGGTTTTTGTGGGTGCTTGGGATACAGATAATGGGTGGGTTGGAGATGAGGAAATATTTTAAACTACAAAATTTCAATATTTAGTGATCATTGTGTGTGCTCTGTGCCTTTCCCCCCTGTTCTGCACATAACAAGGTAATGAGGAGGGCTAAGATTTTGAGACTCTTCCCTAAACCCCACTCTGTTGGGCAGTTGTTCATAAAATCCACAGAACACTTTCTCCAAGGCACAGCCCTGAGGATCTAATAAAATTTCAATCTCCTTTTCCTGGAATACTTCAGCTGCAGGGTAGAGAACATTTCCGTTGCTCTCCTCTGTGACAGATTGATGTGTTCTTCAGAGGATGATGAGCAGCAGATTTTTTTCTCTTCTTTTCTTCATACCTTTATATGCCAACTTTAAAAAATTTACAATTGAAAAATGTCACTTGTCACACCAGGCACTAACGTTATCTTTGTATTGAATGTGGGGCATATCTAATCACAGTTCTTAAATGCATCCTGACCTGAAGGATGAAACAATCACTTTTAGTTCCTCTTTTGTGAATTTCATATGAAGTAGTTGGAATTCAGTTATACTGCGAGCATTTAAAATACAGTATCAATTGCAAGCACACATTTTTATTTGTGATGCCAATTGGTATTTGGAAAATCACTTTATGCTATTCTGTGGTATCTATATATCAGTCTATCTAGTCTTTCAAGCAATTAGCCATTCCTTGACTAAAATTGCAACACTACTATAAAACAAAGGTATTACTTGGAGCCCCACTAATAGTGAAAACTCGTGGAAAAGACAGATTAAGAGAAAATTTATGAAAGCTAGGAATGTTTATCCTGAGATTGAAAGCACAAACCAAATGTTGGGGTAGGACTAGGAAGATGGCATTTCAAACCTGGGAGAAAATGAACCTAACTCTCAATTGCCTGGAGGCAGTGCATCCCAAACAGGGCCTCTCTTTATCTAGCTCACCATTTTATGTTTTACACTTAGGCCTTTGATAAGAGAAGTTCTCAAGAAACACTTGTTGAATAAATGAATGCAAATCCAGGCAGGATAAAGACAAAAGGTAAGGCTCCGTGTGTCAAGATAATTTTCTGACCACCTTTAGGTAAATATTTGACTTTGTCAGGGAGGCTTCTAAATCATTTCATTCCACTGACCACTTGCCTTTTCCTGTCTGACAGCAGACAGATATACCAGTGGCTTGATGCTCAATCCCCTTTTCATCTACAATCTTACTGCCTCAAGCAGATAATGCCATTTTGCCCTGATGAGAATCATGTACAAACTAGTGTTTTCTTTGATTGAACTTTTGAGTGTGAGAGGTTACTGATACCCAGAGCTTACAGCAAAATCCAAAAAGAAGCCGAAAAGACACTGAAAAAAAAAATAGGTCCCACAAAACAAAACATTTTCTATTGGTCTGCACTTCACACATATTCTCACAGCAAAGACGAGCTCAGAAGCCAAATTGTCACTTCATGAGGAGAGAGTTTTGTTAGTTAGGAAAGCATCCAGGCGGGTCAATAGAAATGTACTGTGCTCTGCCTGGTACCCTGACCCCTGTCTCAATTTCATTCTCAAGGCTGGTGTGGAGGCAGGCTTGAGAGTCTCTGATTTAGGTGAAACAGTCAGAGAATATGATCCGTGCCTTAATCTTTGTAAAAGCTTGGCAATCCACCAGAAGAAGATTACTATAATAAATGTTTAACTGTTTTCCCACCTGTATGTTTGATTCACTCCAATTCTCTTCTCCGAATGTTGTCAGATGAATGGTTGGAAACAGAAATCTGAACACATTATCCCCACTTCAAAGTCCTTCAGCTTATCCCTGTAGCCTAACATGGAGTCATTGGAATAGAATGCAAAGCCCTCCAGCACCCTGTATTCCCCTTTACCTTCTTTTTAAATGAGTATTTATTTAGTACTTATTATGCAGCTAGAAATAGGCTTCTTGCCAGGTATTCAAGAATGAAGAAGGAATATAGACCTGCAGGATGATTTTTACCCACTTAAACCAAATATCAAGAGCATTCAAGGAGTCCATTTGTTTTTTCCATAGTAATATTTGTGCCGATGACTCCACCTTGCCCTCTATTTTTCACTTGATTCATTCCTACTAATTCTTAAACTGCACCCCCCACCGGACACACAGGTTAGAAGCATGTACTATTTCCACAGATGCATATGTAGCTCTTGTGGCTTGTCTCTCTGAGAAGGGCCTGTGTTTTTCATCTTTGTCTTTAGTAACTTGCACAATGCCTGCCACATATATTACCTAAATAAATGTGAGTTTCTACCTTCTGTCTTCTTAGAAGCAATTGCTGATTTCTTCAGCACAACAGTGGTGTGCAAGACAGGAAGGCTTTGGTGTGACATTGCTGGTCCTACACTTCCTATGTGGAAGAAAGGCTTTTCAAACTCAGATCTCTGTGAGTCTAAAACTATGTTCTTTTGTGTGTGTGTGTGTGTGCGCGCGCGCATGTGTGTGTGTGCCATCTTGTATAACAAGCAAACATATACTATACTTTAAATTCTGCCATAATAAACTCCTTAGGACCTATAAATTTACTTACCAATTGATAATAATGAACCCATGGCTAGAATTCCATCTTACAGTCAGGTTCTGAACATGGGGAAACAGGCACTTAAGGTGTTTTTATTTCCTTGTTGTTAATTATTGATCAGATGGAAAACTAAATATTTTTTTCATACCTTGTAGAGGGAAGAGAAATGCTCAAGTGCAAACTGCGTTCTCTCCCTTCTCCAGGCTTGTGAACTGAATGTACGAGTACCGGTTGATTTAGGGGAACGGTTTCAAACTTCCCTCTTCAATCACTCCTCTAATGGGGGCCTGTGGGGAATGATTTTTTCCCTTGTCTCCTTTCCCGGTTATAAAGTTTATATGAACTCAGGAGATTGCTTGACATTGAATATATTGTAGAAACAAGGATGGATGAGTCTGGGCTCAGGCAAATGGAGAAAAGAACTCAGTCACAGTTGATTTTTTAGCTAGTGTTTGTACAACTGATGAAAGATGGCTGAAAATCCTTCACATTCTTCCCATTGGAAAATGGGATTTATTTCTCCTTCTACTGAATTTGGGGGAACTCTGATTGTTTTGACATAATACAGTGCCACTGTTAACAATGCTGATTTCCAGGCCCAGGCTTTAATATATTGGTAATTGCTCTGTGCTGTTTCCTGTACCTCCTCTCCTTGGAGCCCTGATCTACCATGTAAGGAACCCAACATAGTGACCATGTGAAGATGAAAAGAAGGACTCACTCAAGTCTAGTCTAGCTTTCATTGCAAGAAGTCAATTTTGACACCCTTCTCCCCACTCTGGGCAAGCCCCAACCACCATTTGAATACTACCAACTAACTACAATTGATGCTATACTCTTCTGAGAGCCAAAGAACTTCCCAGATGCAGCCTTCCCAAATTTTTAACCTGGCGAAAATCACAAAGGCTTAAAGTTGTTTGTAAACAGTGGTAGATAATTGGAACTGCTTGTATCCAGTCATTGGTTAGCAATTACTTTAACTTATTCCACATCCACTGTGGGGATCCCTGAGGCAAGTTGAATATGTCATGTCTTCCTTCTCTTTGGTAGTGATGTCACCAGAATATGTACCCGAGCTAAAGGGAAAGATAGGGGTTAATTGTATGTTTTTAAACAAAACAAAACCATTGTGTAACATAATCATCCATATGTATTCAGCATATGGAATTTTCTGAGAAATATTTACATTTATTTTATCTAAATTGTTTTACCATGTCTAGGAGGGTCATTTGCCAAGTCTGGTTTACACCATCTTATAGATGGAGAACCTGAGGCAGAGAGGTTAGGTTACTTCCTTATAGTCACAGAGCTAAGATTCTCAGAGAACAGTGTATTTTTATTATGCATGATTCTGAAACTTAATTTTAGGGTGTCTGTTTAATACCTGTCATATCAACTAGACTTTAAGCTCTAAGAGGTTAGAAAACTTGTCTGTCTTATTCAAAACTCTATATTTAGAATCTAGTCCAGAGAAAATGCTCAGTTACTGTAGCTGAATTCCTGGACAAGGGTCAAAGTTTGACTAAAATTCAGGTTTCCAGATTCAGAAGCAGAGTCTCTATCACAGCTGTGAGTGATGGGAGGGCCTGAGTCACTTGGGAATTTCAGTCAAAATGAACAACCACCAATCACGACCTCCCAGTGTTCCTTTCCTACCAGAGCTTATCTTTGTGTGAGAAATATGGTTTTTAAAGAATCTTCCTAGTTAGTCTAATACATCTCCTGTTGAGAACCAAAACTCAATACTATTATTCTTCCCTCAAATCATATGTTACTCTATACAAAGAAAATGCTCTAAGAAATATATTCATGTATGGTTATAAATTATGAGAGCATTAAAATTTAAAAAAAGGAAATATAACTAAGAGGCAGAAGAAAAAATGCCAAAAAAATAAAATGCAATCACTAGGTGTGATAATATTGTATGTGTGGGGGGTGGGGTGGAATATTTATCTTTTAATTTTGAAAAATTTCAGTATTTTGATTGTATTCTGAGATAACAATTTTATAATTGGAAATAAAGTAGTCCACCCCCAGGACTTTGTGTTCATTTTGAAATGAATGACATATAAGAAGACAATTCACTTGTAGGCATTTCAACCTACTTTAGCTAGTGGGTACTGTGGCCTCTATAGAGGTAACTAAGTTTGTTTCTTCTACTCTTATCTTTCCTAAATGTTTCTGAACTCCCAAAGGCCCTTGAACTAGGCCCTTGCCAGCTCCTAAGAATTGGTGTCGATCTTCAGGAGCTGACTGTAGGCCACCATGCTGAGGGAATTTGGAGCTGCCTCCTGAGCTCTTGTGCTACTCAGAGAACTCAACCAGGTGAGCAACGGGAACAACTGACCAGTACCATCATGGAAAGGGAGCTGTGAACCCTGCCCTTTGGCTATCCCTGATTCACAGATAACTTCTTGGATTTGAGTGTCCGGGATGCTGTGGCCAATAGTTATCAGTAAGGAGTAGGCTGAAGAGATACGTATACCTTAAGGTAAAAATAATGTTTCTCATTTGGTTCAAACTAGCAGCATCTTCTCCTTTTTGGAGTCAGAATTAGCACCTCAAATCAGCTGTAAAGAAAGAAAGCAGAAAGATATTGGGTAGAGAGAGGGAGGGGAAGAAAACAGGGAGAAAGGAAACAAAAGAGACAAAGAGAAAGAAAGCTGGAGCTACAAATCTTAGTTCCAGAAAAAAAGTTTTATAGTAATATAAGTAAGTATAACTATTTGTATACCTTAGTGAAATCACTATTGGATTAGAGTGCTGTGTAGAATAAGGTACGTTAGGAAACTTGATGAGCTCTAACAGACAACTGAAGCCAAATCATACACCTAATGCCAAGTTAGAAGACAGGAACAGAAATTGCCACATGGATTGTCTCAACCATAACTGAGGAAGGGGACTGCGTTAGTCATCTTTTCATTACTGTAACCAAAATACCTAACAAGAACACTTAGGAAAGAATGGAGGAAGTATGGATGGTGTGGAGGAAAACGGGACGGGAGTGGATGGGGGAAGGAAAAATAGTAGACTGAGACAGACAGCATTACCCTATGTGTATGTAAGATTATATGAACTGTGTGAATAAAAAATAAGTAAATAAAAAAAAAAAGAAAAAGCTTATTCTGGGATCCAAGTTTCAGAGTTTTAGTTCATGGCTGACTCCTTTGCTCTGGGTTGGAGGTGAGATAGAACACCATGGCAGAAGGGCATAGCAGAGGAAAACAGCTCACCTCATGGGAGCTTAGAAGCAGAGAGCACAAGGCACCAGGAACAAAAAATAAATCCCAAAGGCATGCCCCTGGTGACCTACTTCCTCCAGCCATGCCCTAATTGCCTACAGTTCCCACCAAGTAATCCATTCTATTATTAATCCATCAAATGGATTAGTGTACTGATTAGGTTCCAGCTCTCATAATCTAGTCATTTCACCTCTGAACATCCCTACATTGTGTATCATATTAGTTTACTGGGGAACACCTCATATCCAAACCATGACAGAAACAAAAATCATAGCTTTCTAGAGATTGTTGGCAAAAGGGTAGAGTATGCTTAGGCACTTCAATCATCCTAAGAGAAATGCCAATCCTCCAGTAAAGGCACACTGAGATTCGCAGGGAAGGCTCATGGACACCTAGGGAAGTTTTACCTTGTATTTAAGGTTTGGGAAGAGTGCAATTTTTTGAAGATGTTGATTTTTCACATAAAAAGTTAATTATTAGAAACATTTGGGGAAATCACAAAGATTAGGATAAAAAACATTCCGAAGCTCATTTTTCAAAGAAAAATCCTGTTAACATTTTGGACTATCTCAAAAAGAATTTTTGTATTATGTTGAACAGAAATAAATCTTATTAAAGCTTAAAGCCACATCTCATAAGGACAAAAGCTTATGTTCATGTTCTCTCACAAAGTGCTGCACACTCTTGTTTTCAAAAGCCCATGGAGTCCAGCAAGGCAGGACTTTCTATAATACTGTGAAAGCTTTCTCCAGTATCAGACTTTTAAAGCAGAGCCCAGAAATCTATTGTAAATGACCAAACACAGACCCTGAAAATGAGTCCACATACATTTTATTTTATTTATGAGTCCACATATTTATTTTATTTTGAAGATTACATTGGTGCAAATGCATTTTATAATCAAGTCACAGTTCCTCACTGTAATGACAATCTGAATTATCAACTTGATTGGATTAAGAGATGCTGATGATTAAGAGGTTTCTAGATGTGTCAATGACAGTGTGTCTAGGAATGATTGGCATGTGGAATAGCAAACTGACGTGAAGACCCTCCCTAAGTGCGGGCAGCACTAGGATGGTGGCTTGGATGGAATAAAAATTGGAAAAACAAGGAAGCAGATGCAGATGCAAGCTCCATTCTTCTCCAAGGAGTCCTTGATTGCTGCTGTGATCGCCTGAGGATATATGACTGTCCCTTCTTCACTCTTCCAAAGTGGACTTTGCCAGTGATTGATTCTCCAGGGAGTTTCCAGAAGCCTTTGGTCTTGGACTAGGGTAGCACCATTGATCCCTCTTGTTCTGAGGCTTCAGCCTTTAGACTGCACAGCTACTGCTTCCTCTAGCTCTCTACTCTGCTGCTGGCCATTGTGGAATATTCAGGTTCTGGTCATGTAAGCCAATCTCGTAAATCAAATCCCCTTTTTCTAATCATACTTCCTGTTGATTCTTTTCCTCTAGAGAACCCTGACTAATATACTCACCATCAAGGACCAGATAGAAATATTTCATCACCTGTTGCTATAAATGTATTAACCATTATAAACAGTTCTGGCTTCCTCCAATTTTTTTTTATATGTGTGGTACAGAGGATTGAACTCAGAGGTGTTCTACCACTGACCTACAACCCCAGCCCTTTTTTTTCTTTTGAAATAGGGTCTCACTAAGTTGCCTAGGTTGACCTTGAACTTGTGATCCTCTTGCCTCATCCTCCTAAGTGGCTGGGATTACAGGTGTGAACCATCACACCTGATTTGGATTACTTTTAATGTTGCTAATTCTTCTTGATTAGGCTTCACACAATTTGGATATGTTGCAGATTTACTCTGTGAGATGTATTTTATTATAAAAAATATTTTGAAGTCCTTATTCCTTGTCTTTGAATACTTTATGATCAAAGTTTACTCAAAATGCTTTTATTCAATGAATTGAAGTGTGCTTCCTTGACTCATCTTGTGGGATGCTCCTGTCAAAGAACACCTACTCTATCCATTTGACATTGTAGCTCCTTCTCCACCTCTAGGCTTCCTGCCTCTGCCTTTTTATTTTCTTCTCAATTAGCTTTTTTAGCATGTCTGCATGTACGAGTGTGTGAAGCTGTGGAAAAAACGAAACACTTCAGATATTTATGGCAGGAGGATAATTTCCTCTTTAGAGTTTAGATAACTAGGAGAGAGATGATGCTTCTTGTGTAATCTAGTGCCCCCCCACAGTAGCTTGTTAAACTGGTACTGACTGTTTTTTTACATAATTTCTTAAACATTTCCTTTTTTAACATAAAGGTAAGTATGGCCATATAACAGCTTTATTCTTTATCCACTTAATATTTTAATATATCCCCAAACATTTTTATATTTTCATGCACATAGAAATCATTTTTACTTTTGTTTTTGAGCCAAAGTTGCTTTTTATTAATTTTTCTGTCTCATAAAATTAACATGTTAATTTTAAATAAAGGAAAAATTAGCATGCTAATTTTAAATAAATTCCACCACTCATCATGTACTACATGAATTATAATATTTTCACATATGTATGCATACATAAAATAGGTAGTACTTTGTATTTTGCCATTTACTTTGCAAATGATATTTCTATGGGTGATTTTAATGACATTGGTATTATTTAAGTATTTTTAAAAGATAAGTTTGGATTACAGCAAATTCATTAACAATTTGCTGTGTGGTTTAAACTGGATATATAAGCAGCGTATGACAGTAGTACTAAAGAAAGGAGATGGAGTAAGAATTGTCAGTTGTTGTAATAGATATGAAGCAGTGCTGTGTCACTTAGAGGTAGGCTGTTAGATGTATGTTCAAGATATATACTACATATTTAAAGTAAGCGCTAAAATAACAAGGAGATATAGCTAATAACCCAACAAAGGAGAGAAAACGGAGTCATTAACTACAATCAATCCAAAATGGAAAAACAAACAGAAAAAGGAACGAAGAAAAGATGATTGAAACCCATCTATTTGAAAGAGAGAATTGAATTGGTCAAATATTAGAGATTTAAAAGTGTATTAATGCTTGTGAATAGTACAAAAGAGTAATAGGCTTAGAAATAAATCTATTCCAATCATTCCTGGTGGGAATGTTATGGTCTTAGGAATTAATTTGGTGCCAATTGAGCTAAAATTAATATAGATTGGAAAAAATGAGATAACAGGTTAACGTCAAACATGAAATATATCACATTGTCAATAAACTAACTTTAGCAAAAAGTTTTTCATAATATGAGTTCTGAAACACTGACAATATTGTTTTTATTCATTACATTTTTATTTAGAAAGAGTATCAGATATTTATCATAAATTTCTGTAGGAACAGCTACATAGTCTTTCTAAAAACAATTGCACAATGAAAATGATGTAATTTCAAAGAAAAAAATGTTTAGAAGTGTGATTATTAGGGCAAAGTATATGAAAAGTTTCAGGTTCTTGATATATTTTGCCAACTTCATTTTTCTAAGTGGTTGAGCCAACTTACCCTTCCACCAAAAATATGAGTTAATAAATTCCATTTAACTCTGTCAGCATTTGCTACTGGCATAAATTTTCGTTTTTTTTTTTTTTCTAACTATCAGTTATCTTCTTAATTTAATTTGAATTGGTTGTTGGGGAGTTGAGGAGTTTTAAAGGCACTTTTATCTTTGAATAGTTTTAATTGTTAGAAAGTTGTTTTTTGATATATTCTTACAGGTACTTTGTATGAATGTTTTAGCATACTTTTATGTATAAATGCGATGCCCCAAGTGTTTTAGTTAGCTTTTTCACCACTATAACCAGAAAACTTGACAAAGTCATCACAGAGGAGGGAAAGTTTATTTTGGCTCACATTTTTGGAGGTCTCAGTCCATAGATGACCAACTTCAGTGCTCTGGGTTTGAGGTGAGGCAGAATATCATAGTGGAAGGGCATGGAGAAGGAAAGCAGCTTAGGACATGGCCAAGAAGCAAAGAGCTTTGCTTACCAGAGACACAATATAAACCCCAAGGGCATGCCCCCAGTGACCTACCTCCTCCAGCCACACCCTATTTGCCTATAGTTAATCCCTATCAAGGGATTGATCCCTATCAGATTACAACTCTTATAATCTAATCATTTCACCTCTGAACACTCTTGTATTGTCTCGCACATGAGCTCACAACATATCCAGTCCATAACATCTATTAGAAAATAAATAAATAGAAGAAAAACTAGAAAAGTAGAGGAAGGGAACCAAAAGGGAAAGGGGTGGTACTAGAGAATGAAATAGAGCAAATCATGTTATATGCAGATACGACTGTCACAATGAACCTCACCATTATTCATATTTACTGTACACTAATAAAAAGGACTTAAAAAGAAAATTATATTTGTAATTTGCTGAAATCTTTTATAACACACTCTCTTTTAGTCTAGTTCAGGATTATTATGAAATAATATTTTCTCTTTCAGATGAAATCCAATAAGGGTATTACTGCCAATATTGAAATTAAAAAGATTTCTAAGACTTTAGCAGAAAAGAATCTTCCATAAGGAAATTGTGCAGGCAAGCAGAGAGGAGAAGTGCTGACATTTTCTTCTTCCCAATCAATTCTGTGGTGGTGTTGTTGCTTGTTCATGAGAACTGCTGAAATTGTCAAGACACTAGCACATCCATACCTCCCTGAAACTTGTCAAGCATGGACTAGACATTCCCTCTCCTTTTTTATTGTTTTATCACAACTAAGAACAGAAAGAGAAGAATTTGGAGGGAAGTTTAGCATTGATGCTAAAAAGAACATAAAAGCATCTCATAAAATTCAAATATACAAATACATACATACATACATTGAAAAGTCAAAAGTCCATCCCGGTTAGCACTGTCAGAGATGATGGGAGTGTCACATCTTTATACATTTGTAGACAAATCTGCTTCATCGTCACCAACTCTGCAGAAATGATGTTATGTTCATTCTGCTACTTTGGTCTTATCAGCAACTTAGTAAATGACACAATCACACTCAAAACTATGTGAACTTCAGTTTACCTCTAAAATTTAATTAATTTATTTGTATAAAATGAAAGAAATTATTAGCATAGAGGGTTGCTTATCTCAAAATATATACAAGTAAATCAATATCTGGAATATAGAAAATGCTTAAAAATAATAGTTACTCTTATTACATTTCTTGTCATTGCATATATTGTTGCTATTTTATTTTTTATGATTAAGATAAAAGAACACTTAAAATTTTTGTTTGTTGATTGGTTGGTTGGTTTTTCTCAGCGTAAGAAAAATTCAGAGCCGGGTGTGGTGGCACACGCCTGTAATCCAAGCGACTTGGGAAGCTGAGTCAGGAGGATCGTGAATTCAAACCCAGCCTCAGCAATTTAGCGAGACCTTAAGCAACTCAGTGAGACCCTGTCTCTAAATAAAATACAAAATAGGGCTGGGGATGTGGCTCAGTGGCCGAGTGTCCCTGAGTTCAATCCCTGGTTCCAAAAAAAAATAAAAAATAAAAAAATAAATGACCCAAGATTCCAATTCACTCTCAAAAAGTTTGCCTGGATGTATCATCTTTACTGAAAGTGAAAGGACTAATGTTTAGCCACTTATGAATGCATGTAAAGAATTAGGTTATTAAATATGGATTAAAAATTTAAAAAAAAAGAAAAATTCAGGACAAAAATAAATACTGTCTTTAAGAAGTTGTGAAACTACTCTCAAAAAATGTGCCCCCTCTCGAGCTCTGTTCCTCTCCTTCACTTTTTAAGGCTACTTATTGTCCCATTCTCTTATTCCTTCATTCTTTGATAGGCAGCATATATTTTACTCCATTGCAACTATGATATTAGATTATATTTGCTGTTTCTGCTTAGAAATGCAATTGTCATTTGTAAGGATGTCACAAGAAAGCATATAATTTTTATTACATATGTAAAAACTGAACTTGAGATGATATTCATAAACAGGGAATAGCACTCAGCAAATCTTTAATTAGGAACATCCTAGTGTTTCTGTTGTGAAGCTTCTGCCCTTCCTCTGTGTTTTGCTAAGACTGGCCTTATGGGACTGATCGATGCACAGTAATACTGGGAAGTTTGCTATTGACTTTTATTTGCATGATTTTTTTCCTCATTCAAGAGCCATAATTATTGGAAGAAAGAAATTCCTTATTACAAGAAACTAAATAATATTGTTGATAACAGAAGAATGATTTCAATAAATAAATTCAGTAATTTCTGCCTCTTTTGCAAATCTAAAATGAAGCTACTCTCATGTCTTAACATTTTCGTGCTAAAATAATAGCAATTTTTGCATAAAAATTAAAAATATGTACATTATAAAAATACACATATAAGAATATGGTTCCCATGGAATGAATCTGAATTTTTTACAGAATATTGTGGAACATACCAAAAGCTTCACATTATTTGTTTGTAGCCTTTGCATATTGTTAGGGAAGAAAGGAAAAGGAAAGGAGAAAGAGGCAGTGGTAAGAGATCTCTAGAACACATGTTTTAATATCAAAATAGTATTACATATTTTAGATAAGAAGACATGAATATAAATGGGATAGATTTTCTGAAATTACATGTCAGCTGAGTTTCTTTTTTATTTTATATTTTTTTGTAAAACAAAGCTTGAAATCATGAAAAGTGAAAAAAATTAAAAATCACATCTTTTTACCTAAATAATATTCAAATGATCAAATAGGTCTGCCTAATGGACATACCTAATAAAAAAGTGTTACATATATGAAAGGGAAAACAGAATCATATGATATCTGACAGAGAAGAATAGCTTACTCAGTAATTATTAAATTTGAAAACTTTATTTCCAGTGAATTTTTAGATGACATAGGACATACAAGTAGGTATAGCTCAAGCTACATATTAGACTACAGGAGCAATAAGATGGATTAATGGAAAGGATTTTGGTCATAAGGAGTATGCATTACTTCAGTGACTTAGTGTGAATTTTATAGCAATAAGGATTAGTGATAGCAATTTTATAGCAATAAGGATTAAAGTGAAAATAATACTCTACTTACCTATAGTTTGTTTTAATAAAATAGAGACTAAAAATAGCAAATTCTGGTACCTACAGTAGGCCTCAGGGACAGAATGTAAAAGCCACTTACTTTGTAGACAAATTTGATGGTGCTGAGTAGCTGTGAAGAATGTTTACCTTGACAGTCTGGTGTCCAGCACATAGTGGTCAATCAGTTAGTGTCAAATACAAGAGTGGATATGTGAACAGCTGTGGGATGAGCAAACAGACTGAAGGGAGTCATTAGAGAGCAGTGCTTGATGTAGGGAGAAGTGCTACAAATCTCTGATAGTTGTAAATCTACTTTGCCTCTTAATTCCTGAATAGTCATAAAAAATTGCAAAGAAGTTTAAACCTGTTTCTAAATTTATTCATATTTTGGGTAATATGCAATATAGTGAGAAAATGGGACATGGACATAAAATGAACACCTAAGAACCCACCATCAAATCTAAAGAACTCAAAGGCAAGAGTTTGACCTTTAGTGCAGGAGTGAAGTTTGTTGTTTTGCTTATCTTGCTTATCCACCATGTTTGTGCCACCCTCGTAGCAGTGATCTTCATGCCTTTTAAAAACATCATTTTAAACATGTTTGTGTTTTTGTAAACAATATTTGTTTAATTTGCTTTATTGAGCTTTATAAAATATCTACCATATTAGAAGTGATATCTTGAGTTAAATCGTTGCTTATCGTGCAGTGTATTTTATTTTTCAGTTGTATAATATGCATAGAGTGATTATCCTTTTTCTTGAAAATGGATATCTAGGGTAGCTATAGCAGTATTATTTATTTATTTATTTATTTATTTATGCCATTATCATGCTGTTATAAATATGCACCTAAAGTATTAATTCTGCTCAGACAAGAGTATTTACTTTATTTTTAACCTAGAAAGTCTTATAACGAGTGCTTTAATTAATGCTTGTCGTTGTTGAAAGGGAAAGAAAAGAACAAAAATATTATATATAATTTCTAAATGTACCTGTACCAGTTTTCCTATGATATATTTATGTGTGTGTATGTATATATGGATGCATATATACACATGTATATAGAACAGATAGATAGTGTTCAAAATTCTTCTCCCTCTCTTAGTTTTGTACTGCTTTAATAGAATACCCGAGACAGATTAATTTATAGAGAATGGAGATTTATTTGTTATAGTCTGGAGATTAGGAAGTTCAAGATCCAAGGGCCCACGTTTTCTGAGGGAATTCTTTTTGCTGCATCATGTGTGGTGGAAAGTGAAAAGCAGGAGAGAGACAGACACAAAGAGAAAGGAAGGAATCAAACATATCACTTCCAAAATAATAGAATCAATCAATCTATGAAGGTAGAACACTTATGACCTAATCACTTAATTAAAGATGACACTTCTCTAAAAGTGTTGCTTTGGAGATTTAGTTTCCAGCACAGAAGTCTGGGGTGACACATTCAAACCATCGCATTCATACCTAGCACCTGAAACTCATGTCCTTCTTGTGTGTAAAATATTTTCAATCTATCCCAATAGCCTCAAAATCTTAACTCATTTCAGCACAAACTCAATAATCTAAAGACCAGATTCTCATCTACAGACCAAAGGCATCATTCATCCTGACGCAAATTCATTTAGAGCTGTGAAATGGAAACAAACTACTTCCAAAACACAGTGGTGGTCCAGGCATACAGTAGGCATTCCAATTCTAAAGGGAGAAATTTTCAAGAAGAAAGGAGTAGGAGACCCCCCAGTAGATCCAAAACTCAAAGGGAAAACCACATTAAATCTTAAAGAAAGAAGATAGTCCCAGTTGACTATATGTCCCATATCCTGGGTGCACTGGGTTGGTGGTTGTGCTCATAAGGATTCAGGAAGTCCCTCTTATGACTTTGCTGGGGTCAATCCCAGCAGCTCTCACAGATTGAAGGCTTGTGCCTTTAGCTCTCCTAGGCTGGAACTGCATGTGGGCAGCTTTACAGCTCTGGGGTCTGGGTAGTGACCTGCCCCATGAGTCTACTAGACATTGCCCTAGAGAAGACTCACTGTGGCAGTTCCACCCCAGTTCCACTGGGCATTGCCTTAGTGGGGGCTCTCTGTGGAGACTCTACCCCAGCCATAAATCTGTGCCTCTGTCCCCAGGATATCTATGACATCTTTTGAAATCCAGGTGGAGGAAGCTGAGCCTTCACAGTTCTTACATTCTATATGGCAGCAGAATTAGCACCATGTGGACACCACCAAGGTTTATAGGTTGTCCCTTCTTGAGTGGCAGGTTGAGCATACTTTAGCCATAGCTGGATCACCCAAGAAGCACTATGCCAGCATATAGGTAGTAGAGATATGAATGGGACTTGGGCAGTGAGTCCATGATCTTTAGGGTGCTATAAGTATCTTGGCATTTCCTTCCCCCAGGCCTTGGCACTCTAGGCCTGTGATGAGAGGGCGGTGCCTGTAATCCAAATTCTGAAGTGCCTCCAGGGTCACTGTACCATGACCTAGTAAATAGCCTATCCAAAGTAATGCATACTGATCTCTCCAAGGAATAGTCTATTGCCCACACCCTTGATTTCCTGTCCTAAAGATGTTTTTCTGTTCTTTTTAGGACCAGGCTGAAAACTTTTGAAACAGTTAGTTTCTATTTCCCTTTTAATGATAAGTTGTTTCTAAAATATTTTACTTTTCTTCTTTAAGGAGGCAAAAGAAGACAAGCTGCACCTTGAACATTTTGCTACTTTAATATTTATTTGGCCAGATATCCTAATTTATTGTTCTTAAGTTCTTCCTTCTATAAAACCCTAGGCCACAGACACTGTTCTGCCAGGATTTTTGCATCTATCAAGAATGGCCTTCACTCCAGTTTCAAATAGCTTGTTCTTTAACTTTCTCTGTGTGACCCTGTGGGAATGGCCTTTTCCTGGTTTATTCCTACCTGTGTTCTGACCATAACCGCTTAGTAGCCTCTTAAGTTCCAGACTTCCCTGCAGTTCTCCCAAGTCCTCTCTGGAATCTCCTTTGATGCTCCATTTGCACCAAACAAGGCTTTTTCTAGCAGGCTCCTCCAAATTCCTCCAACTTCTATCTGTTACCCAGATGCAAAGTCACTTTCATATTTTCAGATATAGCAGTAGCTCTTCACATATTTTAAGGGTAGTACCTATTTTTTTTTTTAGATCAACTGTTAACTTATGACAAAGAATGTTATTTCTCTTATATTTGCATGTTGACATTTTAAATTAATCTTGTAATATCACTTTTTAAAATGGATCCAATGAAATTCAAATAGTATCATGATTTTAAAACCACCATCATTTACTTATTGAATTCAGAAAATATCTCTTTTTAAAATGTATTTATTTTTATCTATGTGTATAATAATGCATGATAGATTCATTGTGCCACATGTGTATGTACACTTAACCTAATTTAATCAGTCTTATTTCCTCGTGCCTGAATTCATATTTCCATTGTACTCATCACATAGGATTTTATCCTAATTCAGTACATATTTGCACTTATACTCTTTTACTGATACCATATTATTTTTTGCAATAAAATGATGTATATAGCTGCTCAATTCACAATAGCTAGATTGTGGAACCAACCTAGATACTCTTCAATAGATGAATGGATAAAGAAACTGTGGTATATATACACAATGGAATATTACTCAGTCATAAAGAAGAATAAAATTATGGCATTTGCAGGTAAATGGATGATGTTGGAGACTGTCATGCTAAGTGAGATTAGCCAATCCCCAAAATCCATAGGCCGAATGGTCTCTCTGATAAGTGAATGATGATGCATAATGCAGGGTACACAGGTGGAGTATGTAGACAGGAAATATTGTGGCAGGGCTTTGTGTGAAGGTCTGAAAGTGAAGCCAAAGCTGCAATGAAAACCCAAGGAGTTTATAGACTCAAGGAGTCCACAGAAATGTGGACTTCCTGCTGAGGAAAGCTGAGAGTAACAACAAAACAGCTGGACTAACAGAGTGGCCATGTAGATTGCAACCCTTTGAGGGTGAGGTTATCTAAGCCCTTTGGAGCTCACATCTCACCAGCAGGTACCTGATATACGGCATGGACCTGTAGACAGGTGGGGCGTGGCTGGAGAAAGAGAGTCATGTGGATAGTACCCCTGGGTGTTATACCTTGTTCCCTTGTTTCCTCCCCCTCCCTCTCTTCTTTGTGGTCACCATGAGCAGAGTAGCTCTTCTCTTTCACACTCTTCTGCCATCATGTTCTGCTTCATCTTGGGCCCAGAGCATTGGAATTGGCCAACTGTGGAATGAACTTTTGAAACTGTAAGCCCAGACTAAACTTTTCTTCCTCTAAGTTATCCTTGTCAGGTATTTTGTTCACAGTAATGAAAACTGATAATTCAGAAATTTATGCCAAGAAATGAGGTCATTGCTGTCACTAACCTGATCATGTAATTCAGAGGGCTTTGAAACTGGTTTGTGGGAGGAGTTTGGAAAAGTTTGGAAATGCAGACTGGAGAAGTCTTAGAATGTTGTAAGCAGAGCTTAATGGGTGATTCAGGATATCAAAATGCTGATAGAAATTCAGACAGTAAATACTGTGCTTCTGCTCATACAGTTTCAGAGGGGAACAAGGACTTAATTGGAAATTGGATTAGAGGCCACTCATGTTATTTTCTGGCACAAAATTTGTGTACATTTTGCTGATGTCCTGAGACTTCGTGTGAGGCTGAATTTAAAGATGATGGACTAATTAATCTTGCAGAGGAAATTTTAAGGCAGCACAACATTCAAGCAGTGACATGGATATTTTGTGCAGCTTTTCGTCAGTTTTACTGTGATAATTGGGAGAATATAGCATAGCTGAAGGATTCCAAATGGTTGCAATTTGGCTAAAAAAATGTATGTAAAGTTGGGGTCAAGGAAAGTGTGGCTATTGCAGAAAACACCCAATAAAGACAAGCTGGGTTCTTTTCATGAAGACAAAAGATGTCTTACAGCATCTCAGGAATCAGTAATACCACATTCACTACTGAATTCAGGATCCAGAATTGAAATCTCATTTAAGAGATATTGGGGGAATCCTGCTCTCACAGGGGTGCCTAGGATTTTTTTCATTTTTATTTTTTACTGGATTCATTTCACTAGGCTCAACTGCCTAGGCACTTGGAGCTACAGCCATGTTCCAAGGAGGCCCAGGTACTGCTCAATTTGGCAGAAGACCTTGGCATCATCCACATAGTGCTTATTCTGTAGGAATACAGGATGCTGGAATTAAGGGGTCATGGAGGATTTCACCAAGATTTTAAAGGAAGGCCAAGGCAAAGTGTGGCAGAATTGGAATCCCTTTGGGCAGCCCCTGAGAGGGCAATGCATGAATCTGTGAGAAGTCAAAGTTGTAGTGAAGAGTCTAGGAATTAAGAGAGGCCAGTAATGTGGAATGTCTGGTGGAGAAAGTTTATAACTACAGAGAAAGTCAGCCTAAGAGAGACCATAAATGCTGCAATCAGCAAGGTCATAGGGGTAAGGCTGCCCAAGCCCGTTGGAGATCACATCTTGACACCATGTGCCTTGGATGCTAGATGTGGAATCAGAGGACCTGAAATTTGCCCAGCTGTATTTTGTTTTTGATCTCCTCCCTTCTTTTATGTTACTATTTTTCCCCTTTGTAAAGGAAAGTTTTATTCTGTGTAATAATATATTGATGTATGTAACTTGATTTTCACAGGGGCTTACAACTAAGAATTTGACTTGAATCTTAAAAGAGACATTGAACTTGCACTTTGGAGCAATACTATAACTGTTAAGACTCTGGGGACTCTTGGAGATAAACTAAATGTATTTTCTGTGTGGGATGGCATGAGCTTTGGGGGATCAGAGGTAAATGTTATGGTTTGGGTATGAGGTGTCCCCTAAAAATTTCTTTGTTAATGCATCAATGTTCAGAATTAAAATAATCATATTATGAAAGCTGTGATCTAATCAGTAGATTAAGCCATATAAAGAATTAATAATTTGAAAGAACTACTATACTGGATAATAACTGTAGCAAGTAGGATGTGTTACTGAGGGTGTGCCCTTGGGAATTAAATCTTGTCCCCCTTGGGCTCCCCTTCCCTCTTTACTTCCTGGCCACCATAAGCAGAATAGCTCTCCTCTGTCATACTTTTCTGCCATGATTGCTCTTTCTCACCTTAGGCCCAGAACAGTGGAGTCAATTGACCAGGAACTGAACGACTGAAACCATGAGCCCAAATTCAACTTTTCCTGCTTTAAGTTGTTCTTGTCAGGTACTTTGAGCATGGTGATGAAAAGCTAGCAGTAGATGTTGCCCTTTGCTATTATGTCTTTTTAGCATCTAACTTGTTTTCATGGGGATTCAGAGCTAAGAGTGTACCTTGCATCATGGGGGAGACTTTGGATTTGGACTTTTGAGGAATGTTGGAACGTTTAAGAATTTGGAACTTTTAGAAACAGACTAGATGCATTTTTGCATGATGATCTGGTCCCCACAAGCCTTTGGGAGCCAAGGATAAAATGCTATATCTTGGGTGTAAAGTATTTACCAAAGGTCCTTGTGTTAAAGGACTGGTCCCCATCCTGCAGCTCTATTAGAAAACTGGGACTTTTAAAAAGTGGGGCCTCATGGGAATAAGTTAGTGTAAGATCAGACTGGGGTAAACTGATGGGGCAATGGTAACAGGAGAACAGACAGGCCAGATGGAAGTCAAAAACAAACTTTATTTGGGGACACTCTTGGGCGAGGTTCTCCTGTCCAGCAGGGTGCTGGAGAAGTTTCAGGTGGCCGCACTGCCTCTGGGTTTTCCTAACCCCGGGTTGGGGAAGGGAAAGCTCGAGAAGTCCGTGTCCTCCTGGGATTGGCTGGAGTTGTCAGCGACTGATTTGTTACTTCTTTGGGCATGCGCAGGTTACATTGCTTCTCTGCGCATGCGTGGGCTGCTTGATGCCCTGCCCCTATTCAGTCGTCCTGAATTCCCCGGAATAGCTCCTTCATTGGTAGGAAGGATACATTGTTTCTCCGCACCTGAGCAGGTTGCTTGATGCCCTACCCCCATCCAATCGCCTTGCATTGCCCTAACAGGTCATTGAAGGTGTGCACAGGAAGGGGATATTAGAGCCCCAGTCTCTTTAAAACTCTTTCTCATGCACCTATGTGCTGACTGGGACTAAACCATGCTCCAACCATGATGTATAGTGTCCAAAGAACTGAAAATGTTATGGAGAAATTGGTCAACAACTAAACCTCCAAAACTCAGAATAAAACCAAACTTTCTCTTCTTAAGTTGATTCACTGCAGATATTAATCACTAGTAGAAAGCTAACACAGATATTGTGAGCATTTTTTAAATATTAGTACTTCCAATTCAGGAAAACAAGATTTTCTTCCTTTTTCTTTTCCTTTTTTTTTCTTTCTGTCTCCTATTACTTTTATCAGTGTTTTACTATTTTTATAATAGAGCTACTTCACATAT
Organism: Glaucomys volans; assembly: GCA_020662805.1. Taxonomy (NCBI): domain Eukaryota; kingdom Metazoa; phylum Chordata; class Mammalia; order Rodentia; family Sciuridae; genus Glaucomys; species Glaucomys volans. The sequence continues at coordinate 466,102 of JAJEJO010000523.1, read as the reverse complement.
ATGGTTAAAATCATTACTAGGATTTTGTTGTAATTATTATTATTATTTTTTTGGCAGCTATTACAATTCCAGTTACTTTGTCATTTCTCTATTGGTGTATAGCAATGCTCCTCATTTTTTATGTTGACTTTTTTAACAATACAACTTTACTGAATTCATTTAGCAATTCTAATTATTCTTCAGCAGAGTATTTGGGATTTTCTATTTATCAGATCATATCATCTGCAAACAGAGTTTGACTTTTTCTTTTGCAATTTAGATGCCCAAATGCAATTTGCATTTGAAAGAATGAATATCTTTCTTTTATTTGATTGTTCTGGCTAGGACTCCTAGAACCAAGTTGAATAAAATTGGTGAAAGTGGGCAATCCTTGCCTTATTCCAGATTTTAAGGAAAAAAACATTCAGGTTATCCCATGCTGTCTGAAAATTACATTGGTTTGTTATTATAGTTACATCAGGGCATATTCGTTATGCGATAGTTTGTTCAACATTTTAATTATGAAGGAACATTGAACTTTACCAAATGCTTTGTGAGCATTTATTAACAGAATCATGTGGATTTTTGTTGGCATATTGCATTTTATTTATTCATTTTTATATGTTGAGCCATCTTTGCATCCCTGGAATGAAATCCACTTGATCATGGTATAATCTTTCGAAGTGCTGTTGGATTCGGTTTGCTGGTGATTGCTAAGAAATTTTTACAGGATATTGATTTCTTTTTGTTTGTGTCCTTCTGGTTTGGTTTCAGGTTCATGTTGGCTTCATGCATGAGTTTGTAATAATCCCCTCATCTTTAACTTTCTGGAATAGTTTAAGAAGAATTGGTGTTAGTTCTTCAAATATTTGGTAGTACTGAGCAGTGAAGACTTCTTGTCCTGGAATTTTCTTTGGAAACTTTTATTATTTATTCAATCTCATTACCTGTTATTGGTCTGCTCAAATTTTCTGTTTCTTTATGGTTCAGTTTTGCTAAGGTGTACGTGTGAAGGAAGTCATTCATTTCTTCTGTTATCAAATTTTGGGCATAGAGTTGTTCATAATGGTTTCTGATGATTTTTTCATTCGTTTGTTTGTGTTTTGTTTGGTTTGGTTTGGTTTGGTTTGGTTTGGTACTGGGGATTGAACTCAGGGCACTTGACCACTGAGCCACATCCCCAGTCCTAGTTTTGTACTTTATCTAGAGACAGAGTCTCACTGAATTGCTTATCACCTCAATTTTGTTGAGGCTGGCTTTGAACTTGTGATCTTCCTGCTTCGGCTTCCCGAGCTGCTAGGATTACAGGCACTCGCCATCTCGATCAGTGATCTTTCATGTTTCTGTGGTGTTAACTGTAATCTCCCCCTTTTCCTTTTTTATTTTATTTGAGTTTTCTTGTTTGTTTGTTTTTTTAAGTCTAGCTATTTGTCTACTTTACTTATATTTTTGAAGAACCAAGTCTGTTTCAATGAACCTTTGTATTTACTTTAGTTTCCTTTTATTTATTTCCCCTGTAATCTCCATCATATTTTTTTTTGCTTCTATTAAATTTGGATTTGCTTTACTCTTATTTTTCTATTTCTTCAAAATACAGGAATAGGTTGCTTATTTGAATCTTTCTGCCTTTATAAATTTTTAAATTTGTTCTAATTGGTTATATATGACTAATGCATTTTGACACTGCTTTTTTTTTATATTGGCACTGTTTGCTCTAAATTTTCTTCTTATTACTATAGTTGTTAGTACATTGTATTTCCATTTTTTGTTCCAAGAAATTTTTGAATGTCTTGAATGTCTTGGGTGGATTTGCCCTAGGGTGCAATTCAACTCTACTACTTGTTGATTTTCTGTTTTGATTATCTATTTCTTAAAATGGGTGTTTAGGTCACCAAATGTTATTGTATTTGGGTCTATTTCTTCTTTTATATTCATTAATATTTGCCCTCTATATTTGATTGATTCTATATGGGGCACATAAATTTATTATTGCTGTTTTCTCTGGTTGAATTGATTCCTTTATTATTATTTAATGACTTTTCTTGCCTCTTTTTATTTAAAATTTTATTATCTGATATTTGTGTGGCTTCTCTTGCATTCTTTTAGATGAATCTTATTGCATAAGATTCCCTTATGCCCTATGCCAAGTGAGCAATTCTTCTCTCCATGCTTCTTGAAGTTGGGGCAGGGGTGAAATGGGCAATTCTTTCCTTCTTGCATTGTTCAATATATATATATTTTTTATTATTACACTAAGTCAGACAATATGATCTCTCACCTCACTACTTTAGCTCTTTTAAAGGTAGTACGGTCTGTGAATAAGCAATCCAGTATGGTTGTCAGGAGACAAATGTTAGAGGATCTTACTCAGCCCCCATCTTACCCTACCTTCCCACAATATTTTAAATTAGTCTCATTATTTAGTCTTTGAAATTTTTGCCATTTAAGATAGTGAATCATTATAAATTTAAAGTGCATTGAGAAATTTTTAATTCAATGAGGAAAAATTATGACTTCATAAAAATAGACATGGGAAATAATTGATATCACGTCTAGTTCTTTTAAAAGTCATATTCTGAGGCGGGCAACTTTAGATGACATACCTTACACAGGAAGTTGTGGATCTAGTAATCTATTCCCTTGAAACTATCTTTTGGAAACTCCTCATATACCCAGTAGTCACTCATGGCCCAAACTGAGGAGTTCTGCTATATAACTGAAAATGGATTGCTCAGTCAAAGGATATGCCCCTTTTCCTCTTAATGAGATAGCTTCCAAATTGCTAACTTCCAATTGTTAATCCAATCAAATATGGATCTAGTAATTATTCAGTATAACACTTTAATCAAAGTATATAAGACTTTTCAATTTTTCCACACCCTTTTCAATATTTATGCACTTTTATTAAAGTTTGGCAATCTGGTAGGCATAAAATGATATTGTATTTTGGTATTAAGTAGCATTTCCATGATTAAGCATTTACTGTGATGATCAGAGCTTTTAAAATGTTTCCTACTCAGTTTATGATATCTTTCCCCCATAATTTTTCTAAACCTTTTCTAAAAGTTTTTTATTTCACATTTAAGTCTTTAATTCATCTGGAATTGATTTTTGTATGGGATTTGAAGTAGAGGTTCAATTTCAGTGTTTTCACTATTATCCAGAACTGTTTATTGTTTACTGGATCTCCTGCCTAATTATCTGCAGCTCCATTTTTATTATGTATCAAGTTTAATTAATTGAAGTTTCTGTACTTTTCCTTTATTCACTTCCTATCTCTATACACATACCACATTCTTCTTACTGCTAAACTTTAATAAGTCCACATATCTGTGGCCAATTAAAAGGGACAAAATATATTTTTATGTTTCCTTGTAACAGGATTCTGTGTCTGTCTTCTGGAAATTGTTCTGTCCTCTGCTTGCTTTGATCAATCAAATATGGATCTAGAACAAGAATTTAGGACACTTGGCAGTTTCCAGTGTTATCTAAGGGATCTCTATGCTACCAAGAAAGAAGATGAACTGCCTCAACGGAGAGACCAGATAGTGAGATCTTAATGACTCTGGAGAAAAAAGGGGTCAACTAAATCCACTCTGCTGATTCCTGCCAAAGAACCAGGTATGTGTTTGAAACTGTGTGGGAAGACCAATTAACCTCCAGCTGAGTACCACAGAGTGATCCCAATCAGCACTACACAGAATTAGAAAAAATAAACAATAACCTTTTTGTGATGGCTTCTTGGCACATCAAATTGTTCAGCCTGTACACAGTGACTTCAACCTATGCTCATGTAGTTTTCAGCTGTATGTGATCTTCCCTTCCTAATTTCCTGTCACACAGACTTTGGACTTACTGCGTAAGAAATTTTTTGTAATAAATAAATCTTTCAAATAATTTACTCTGGGTTAGCTTCTGTGATTGAAACTGGTTCTCTGATTGAAACCAATATGCTAGCCACACCCCGCACAAAATATTAATCTAAAAAATAATGAGATTAATATTTATTGAAAGCCATTGAAATTTGGAAATTTTTTTTTGCTAAACAGCAGTAGATAAACAAAACAGCATCAATAAAGTAAGTTATTACATCTTTTAGCATTTTAGCTATTCCTAGCATTTTCTTTTCCATACAAATTTTCAAATCAATTTGCCTATTGTATTCACAAATTCTGTTGGCATTTTGATGGGAATTGAATTATATCCATGAACTAGTTTTATAAGAATGGCATTATCATATTATTGAATCTTTCCATACATCTGCTAATTTCTCTATTTACTTATTTAATACTTTTTAATACTAATTTAAGTTTTTCTCCAAAAGTCATTATATATTTTGGCCATACTTTTAAAATTATTTTATATTTTTATTGTTTTTATGTATATGCATTTATTAAAGCAAAAGTTTCTATTTGTTGCTTTAAGTGGAAAATGATTTTTATATATCAGCCTTATGTTTCTGCAGTCATGTTAAACTCATTAAGTTTAATGGTGAAGTTTATCTTTCATGTCATCCTTCCCCTTAGTACTTCCTTTTAGTCATTTATCCCCTTTCAAGCATCCAGTATTCTCAGGTGGAGACAAATTAGGGGAAATGAAGTTCACAAAATTGATTCAAAAGAATTTCTGGAATCATGTAATATTTATGTCAGTGGATTAATGAACTGATTGTATTAAGGCTCTGATAACCCAATCATTTCACCTTTACACTTTTTTGCATTGTCTTATGCATACAATTTTGGGTGATACCACAGTTTAGTGAAAAGATTGCCCTTTCTCATACCACCTTTATCAAAAATCCATTGGTTGTAGCTATTTGGGTTGACTTCTAGACTTTTTATTCTATTGTCACTACATATGTATGTTTTTATGCCCAAACCATGTTATTTTGATTGCTATTACTTCATGGTTTATTTTGAAGTCAGGTAGTGTGATGTCTCCTGTTTTGTTGCTTTCACTCAAGATTGCTTTGGCTATTCTTTTATGGTTCCATATAAATTTGGGGATTATTTATTTCTAGTTTTGTGAAGAATGTTATTGGCATTTTGATACAGATAACATTCAATCTGTGCATTGTTCTGGTTAAAAAAGACCTTGTAACAATATTGAATCTTCCAGTCGATGAACTTCCCATATTTATGTGTTTGCTCCAGATTCATTCATCAATATTTTATAGTTTCTACAGAGCAGATCTTTCTCCTATTTGGTTAAATTCATTCCTAGGAATTTATTTTTCAGTAGCTATTATAAATGGGATTGATTTCCTGATTTTTTTCAGATAATTTATGATTGGTTTATTGCAATGTTACTTATTTTCTATGTCGATTTTGTATCTTGCAACCTTAGGAATTCATTAATTAATTCTAATAAGTTGGTTTTTTTTGGTGATGTGTTTGAAATTTTCTGTGTATAAGATCATATTTACAAACAGACAATTTGACATTTTCCTTTCTGATTTTGGGCCTTTTATTTGTTTATATATTTATTTATTTTCTTATCTGGTTGCCATGTCTGGTACTGCCAGGAAAATGCTAAATAAAAGTATTTGAAGTGGGCATACTTGTCTTATTTCATATCTTAGAGAAAAAGCATTTAGATTTTTCCTATTCAAAATGATGTTTGTTATTGATTTATTATATGTAGTCTTTTTCATGTGAGATAAGATACTTGTATACATAATTTGTTCAATTTTTTGTCAAGCCCTGAGGAGTATAAAATTTTGCCAAAGGCCTTTTCTGAATCTATTGAGGTGATCATATTGTTTTGTCCCTCATAGATGGGCTGCATTCCCACAAACAGCCCATGAGAGTTCCCCTTTTCTCACATTTTCACTAGCACCTTTCTTTCTTTCTTTCTTTCTTTCTTTCTTTCTTTCTTTCTTTCTTTCTTTCTCTCTTTCTCTTTCTTTCTTCTTCTTTTTTTTTTTTGGCATATGCTTATTTGCATATGTTGACCTATCCTTCCATTCCTGGGATGAATTTCACTTTATCACTTGATCTCGTTGTATAATCTTTTGAATGTGCTGTTGAAATCACTTCATTATTTTTTGCATTTTCATCATAGAGTTTGATTTGTATCTCTCTTAGTATTTCTAGTTTTGGTATCAGGATAATGTTGATATGATAGCATGAATTTGAAAGAATTCTCTTATTCATTTTTTTGAAATAATTTAAGAAATTATATTAGTCCTTTAAATGCTTGGTAGAATTCACAAGTAAAGTCATCTCACTTTGTGCTTTCCCCTAATGGGAAACTTATCACTGATTCAAATAAATTATTTCTTATTGGTCTATTCTGGTTTTCTGTTTCTTCATGATTCAATTTTGGTAAGGTGAACATGTTCAGACTTTTTTCCATTTCTTCTAGACTATCAAATTTGTTGGCATACAGTTAGTTGTTCATAATTATTTCTGAGGTATCTCCATACTGCTTTCCATAATGGTTGCACCATTTTGCATTCCCACCAGCAACGTATGAGTGCACCTTTTCCCCACATCCTCGCCAACATTTATTGTTGCTTGTATTCTTGAAAATTGCCATTCTGATTGGAATGAGATGAAATCCTAGAGTAGCTTTGATTTTCATTTCTCTAATTGCTAGAGACATTGAACATTTTTTCATATATTTGTTGATTGATTGTGTATCTTCTTCTGTGAAGTGTCTGTTCAGTTCCATAGCCCATTTAATAATTGGGTTATTTGTTTGTTTGGTGTTAAGTTTTTTAAGTTCTTTATATATCCTAGAGACTAATACTTTATCTGAGGTGCATGTGGTAAAGATTTTCTCCCAATGTGCAGGCTCTCTCTTCACATTATTGATTGTTTCCGTTGCTAAAAAGAAGCATTTTAGTTTGAGTCCATCCCATTTATTGGTTTTTGATTTAACTTCTTTTGCTTTAGGGATTTTATTAAGGAAATCACATACTAAGCTGAAATGGTGAAGATTTGGGCTTACTTTTTCTTGAAGTAGTCACAGGGTCTCTGCTCTAACCTTGGAGTGGAACACTCCTTGGTTTATATCTGAAGGACTTAAAATTATACTCCAGTGACACAGTCACATCAATGATTATAACAGCTCGATTCACAATAGTAAACTATGGAACCAACTTAGATGCCCTTCAACAGATGGATGTATAAAGAAAATGTGTGTGTGTGTGTGTGTGTATACATATATATATATATACACATATATATATATACATATATGTATATATATATAGTATGGAGTATTTATAACTCAGCTTTAAAGAAGAATGAAATTCTGGCATTTGCTGGTAAATGATGGAGTTAGAGAATATCATGTTAAGTGAAATAAGCCAACCCAAAAAAACCAAAGGCTGAATGTTTTCTCTGATATGTGAACGCTAATTCACAATGGTGGGGGTTGGGAAGAATAGTGTTACTTTATATTAGGTAGAGGGGAGTGAAGGGAGGGGAAGGAGTATGGTAGTAGGAAAGATTGTAGAGTGAAATAGACATTATTACCTCATGTACATATATGACTGCATGACTAATGTGATCCTCCAATATGTAAAATCAGAAAAATGAGATTAGAGTCCATCTATCAAAATGTATAAATGCATTCTACTGTCATGTACAACCTATTAGAACAAATAAAAAAATTACAAAAATAAATAAAACAAATCCCCCATCACCAGCAATGAGAAAAATCAACAGCATCTGCCTCCTGATGTGATCAACTAAGAAAAACACCATATCATGTCTGCACTTCCTGCTGGAACATAACCTGAACCCAATCACGAGCAAATATGTACAAGCCTGAGGACTATTCAACAGCATAACTCTTGAGAAATGTAAATGTCTTAAAACATGAAGACTGAGAAACAGCTCTAGATTAGGAGACTCCAGAGGTGTGGCAACCAAATGTAACATGTGGCCTGGGATTTTGTCTTGCTCCGGAGGGCTTTCCTGAACCAGTTGGAAAAATCTGAATAAGGACTGTAGGTTAGAAAATTAATGTTAACCATCTAATTTGATAATGCACATTCCTTATTAAGAGATGTCCTTGTTTTTAGAATTAGCACTGAAATATTTACGGATAAGCAGTCACCATGTCTGCATCTTACTCTCACCTGGTTCAAAGCAAAACATACAGAAATATAAAACAAATGTAACAAAATGTTCAAATGTAGGGAAACTTGATGAAGCATACTCTGGAAATCTTTTATATCTTCTAACGTTTTCTTCTCACTCAATGTTTCTTTCATTAGAAAAAGAAAGAGTCTTTGTAGAACTCTCCTTCGTGTTTCTTATAGCACAGGTCTGGTGATGATAAATTCTCTCAGCTCTTGTTTGTGATATTTGATTGGAATATCCACTTCTAAAGGTCAACTTTGCTGGGTACGGTATTCTTGGCTAGTAGTGTCTTTTTCACTCTCCTTTAGCACTTTGAAAATTTCATGCCATTCTCTCCTGGCCTGTATGGTTTCTGTTGAAAAGTCTGCTGTCTGATGAATTGGTATACTTTCATGTGCTATCTGGTTCTTTTCTCTTGTAGCAATGACAATCTTTTATGTATTTATTTTTTTACCTTTCATTCTTGAGAACTTGATTATAATACATATTGCAATAGCTTTGATTGATCTGAACTTACTGGTGAGCTTTGACTTCTCTATACCTTGATATTTTTCTCCTATAATAATAATACAAAACTTCCTGAACCTAGAGAAGGATAAAATATAAAGGCATAGAAAAGGAAGCTCACCACCAAGATAACTAGAGTTTGGGGAAGAATGACATTGGGATCTTTTTCTTTTTCCCTACCTTTTCTAATGTATCTTTTCTTATTACTATACTAAAACAAGAAACTGGTCTTTCAACTGACTTCCTTGGCTCTTATGAAGAGCTATTCAAATTTGTGGCTGTGTCAGGGTACAATTGTAGGAAGGTCTTAGTCACATCTTCCTTTGTCATCAACAATTTATATATTTACTGATACATAATTTATATCTTTATCTTATATTTTAGAGTTTCTCTAAGAATCTTTGACTCCATCAAGGTTACTGAGATACTCTTATAGCTATTGTTTTAGTATTTATGTTGAAGAACTTAATTGATGTATCTCATATTGACTGTTGAGCATGATATGAGATAAGAGGAGAGTATTCAATCTTCTACTGACATATAAATAGTAGTAAGGAAAGTAAGGTTGAGGCAAGTTTACAACCAAATCCACAGCAGAGAACACTCATATCTTGAGTGTCCACTCAAATCTGTTTTAATGAATCAATATCAAATTACCAAGCACTTCCATTTTCTCAGCAAGATTATTTCCCCTCTTAATCAATCTCTTTATCTTCAGAAGAAATTATTTATCTGAGTTTTCTCACCAAAAGTTTAATTTGTCTATTCTGGAATTGTGTATGTATTTATATATATTAGATACACATTTATGTATTATATTTAATTGTATTTATATAGACATATGCATTTTATAGAGTATGCTAATTTACTATATATGGATGTATTTGTGTGTGTGTACTTTTCTTACATAGCATTTTGCATCTGACAATTTCACTCACCAACACTTGTTTAAAATTTATTTATGTTATATCACTAGTTTGTTTCCCTTATTACTAAGTAGTATTACTTGACTATATTAGTTTTTCTCTTGATGAACATCTGAATAAAAGGAATAAATATGATATAAACATTCTTATACAACACATTTTAACAAAAATTTGTTTTTATTTCTCTTAGAAATGAAAGGGATTGCAGATTTAGCTCAGTGGCAGAGCACTTGCCTAGCATATACAAGGTCCTGGATCTGTTCTGGGCCCTGAAAAAGTATCTATAAGAAGAATTTCTGTGTCATAGGTACATATTAGGTTTACTTTTTTAAAGAAATGACTGAACCATTTTGAAAGTGTTTGAATCACTTTATGCTTGTACCAGCAATACATGACAATTCTGTTTTTATTCCCATCAGCATTTAAGGTTCTCATTATTTTTCATTTTAGCCATTTTAATGGATATGTAGTGATATCTAATTGTGGTTTTAATTCACATTTCTCTGTGTCTCATGATACTCAACACATTTTTTGTGGTTTTTGGTTATTTTGCATATTCTTTTGTGATGAGTCTATTCAAGATCTTTTTCCTTATATTTCTGTTATTGAATCACAGGTGTTCTCTATATATTTGGAAAAGCAAGTACTTGTTAGGTGTTTATTCCATGGATATTTCTTACAAGTTTATAATTTCCTGTTTATTTCTTGATGGTGAGCAGGACTTTTCAGTTTTGATTAAAACCAGTTTGTCACGTAATCATATACTGACATTAGTCAGTAGAAAGGAAGGAAAAGTAAATAAATTTGTTAGCCTAATTTACAATGATGTCATTCCACAAAAGACCAAAGGTAAGACTTTGGTTGCTTTTTATTATTTAGTGTTTCTAAGAATACACAGAAATATAATTAATTCTTAAATATATATTTCAAATGGAAATATAACTCAGTTCTGCTTAATTTTGATGAAAATCTTTTGTCAATAAAACTGATTTTCTTTTTAAATATAGATTTCCAAAATCATACACTTCGTAATTTTTTTAGAGAGGAACATCCCAGTTAAGAGAACAAACCCACCTTAAAGAAAATAGCATTTTAGTTTTGAACTAAAAAATGTATGTAAAGTGAACTTAAAGTTGAAGACCAAGGGTTATAAGACATTCTTCTCCAAGAAGTGTGAATGCATGAGTGTATGTGTGTGTGTGTGTTTGTGTGTACATGAATACATGTTTCTGTATGTTTACATTTTAAGAGAGACTCTCCTGGCACTGTTCTGCCTTTCAAATTGTCATGACCTGCCGACAAGAAATAAACAGCATAATATTTCTGCATGATCTTGTTAAATCCAACTCTTAAGGAAAACTCTAAAGAAAAAGATTTAGTTCTAATTTGGATTTTGTGTCTCTCCATGATTATATCTTTTAATCAATCCAATGCCTCTTGTGGTTTTATTTCATGACTGAGGATCACAAATGATTGTTCTGAACTTTATGTTATAAAAGGGTTATCACCTTGGAACAAAATTCTCATAGCCTGGCTCTAACAACATGATGTTAGATTTGTAATTCACAAATAATTACTTAATTAAAATTTTAGGTAGTTTTTATCTTAATTTTTAAGAATACAACCAGTATGTCTCCTGCCAAAGAAGACAAGACTCATATAAGGAGATATTTGTAAGTACTACTGGTGTGTTTAGTGGGAACATTGAAATCTGATCTTATTTATTAAAGCATTAAAAGTTTCATCTGCATTTTCTATTGAGTTCCAGAGCAGCATATAATTAAGAAAAATTATTTGTAATTGTAGAACACCCTATAATTGCTTAATAATCTTTTTACGCTTTGTTTAATGTTGTTTAAAATGGTTCATTTTGTAGAAAGGGTCATGTTTGCTTTCAGACCTAAGGACTGGTTTCAAAATTATAGGTATTGATTTTATGTAGATGCTGTAAATTAGTAAATAACTATTAGTTTGTTAACAAATCAAAAGAGGGGGGGTTAGAATAATTTATGCAATTGAACAAGGGAAAAACTGTTAAGAGAAAAAAAGACAACTAAAAATATATATTTTTATCTTATTTGTGCCACTAAGAGTGTGCTGCTGTAGGTACCCATCTATCGTTTTCTGAATTTAAAACTAGAGGAAAAGCAAGAAGCAGTCGTAAATATTTAAGTAGGAAGGCAAAAGGGTGTCTGACTTTTCATGAGTTGGTACCATTATGGACAGAACTATTACTCCCAAATTTATATACTGAAGCCTTTGTCCCCAGTGTGAAAGTACTTAGAGATAGAACCTTTATGGAAATAATTAAGTTTAATAAGGTTGTAAGGGTCACCTTCCAATAGGACTAATACCTGTATAAGAAGAAGAGGAGACTTCAAATGTGTGTGTGAAGAGGAAAGGCCAGGTGAGGACCCTGAGAAGGCAGCTGTCTGTAAGCTGAGGAGAGAAATCTCACTAGAAACCAACACTGCTGGCAACTTGAGCCTGAACTTCAGCCTCCATACTATGAGAAAGTAGACTTCTGTTGTTTAGGTCACCCAGTCTGTGGCATTCTATTACGGCAGCCTGAGCAGACGACTGCATCTTCAGAGGATCTAGCTCAGGAGTTTTAATATCAATTCCATGTTAGTATAAGTGAAATCTGTATCATCTGGACCCAGACAATCTTACTTTTACCTTTATAAGTGATTATTATGTTAATCAAACGTATCAATATTTCAAATAACAAGTTGTATATAGCAATTGTCATATAAAATATTTTTACACTAATAAGTCATTTGATTATTAGAAATGCAGTGTTCTTAGAAAGTCATATTCTGATCTCCTACTGTCTATCCTAATAAAAGGAGCTAATAGGACTATGAAGTGAACTGGCTAAGAAATAACTTGCTAGCATCCTGCTTTGTAGCCACAGAAGCAAAGCAAAGACAAGGGATTTATGAACAGGTTAGAACCTCACTCCCAAAAGCATGGTCCACAGGTCAGCAGCCCTGCCATCATCTGGAAGCTTGTAGGAAGACAGACTCTCGGGCTCTACCCAAACCTACAGAATCAAAATTCAAATTTGAACAAGATCCAAAATTGCAGTTTGTAATGCACTGGCTTAGAACATGGAACCACAGTTAATTTTCTACAAGAACCAAAGTGATAAGCAAACTAACTATGAAAAAAAATACATCTATCCTCCAAAAGAGAAGGAACTGGGCTTCCAGAGAGAGGAAACTGAAAGGTTCACCTTGGCAGGTAGGAAAGTATGTAGCTGGGAAAAATGTCCCCCAATATTAGATTTATAAGTCAATGGCATGTATGGCTGTTAGGAAGAAAAAACTTGCTTCCTCTTTACTTGTTCAGGTTTGTCAATGATCTGCTTCTACAGTGAAAGAAATGTAAAGATTCTTTTAACAAAGCCTATTATTATTTCTATTTATCTATCTAATTTATCTAAATATCTGTTTTAGTCAGCTTTTTTAACTGCTTTGACTGAAAAGATCTGACCATAACAATTGCAGAGGAGGAAAAGTTTATTTGAGGGCTCACGGTTTCAGAGGTCTCAATCCATAGACAATAGGCTCCATTCTACGATCTCAGATGAGGCATCATGGGAAGAGGATAGCAGAGAGAAGCAGCTCACATGGTGATCAAGAAGCACAGAGTCCACTCTCCAGATGCAATATATATAAATTGCAAAGGCATGCCTCCAATGTCCCATCTCATCCAGCCACAGCCTATATGCCTTCAGTCACCACTCAGTTAATCCCATCAGGGGATTAATTCACTCATTTGGTTAAGATTATTATAACCCTGTCTTGTCTCACCTGTGAGCTTTTGGGGGAGGCCTTACATCCAAACCATAACACTTTATTTATCCTTTTATTTGGTACCAGGGATTTAATCTAGCTCACTGAATCACTGAGTTAACCTCCCCAGACCCTTTCTTAAATTTTTATTGAGACAGTGTCTCACTAAATAGCTTAGGGCCTCACTAAATTTTTGAGGCCGGCTTTTCTTCATTGATAAGGGTATTTGTATTTATTTTACAGATAAATTAGGAAATGTGATTTTGACTGATGCTCATTTTTATTATATGCTGTGAACATATGAAAAATATACACAGACCAGCATACCTGATTGACGAAACTTTGCAATCCTTCACCTCAAATCTTTTATTAAAATTTTGTTCTAATTTGTTGTACATGGCAGTAGAATGCATTTTGACATACCATACATAAATGGAGTATAAGTTTTCATTCTATTGGTTGTACATGATGTAGAATCAAACCCTTTGTGTTATCAGATATGCACATCAGGTAATAATGTCCAAATCATTCTACTATCCTTCTACCCCCAAACTCCCTCCACTTCCTTCACTCCCTTCTGTCTAATCCAAAGCACCTCCATTTTTTCCTAGTCCCCAACCTCATATTGTGAATTAGCATCTGGGTATCAGAGAAAATGTTCGACTTTTGGTTTTTTGGGATTGGCTTATTTCACTTAGCATGATATTCTCCAGCTCCATCCATCTACCTGCAAATGCCATAATTTCATTCTTCCTTAAGGCTGAGTAAATTCCACTGTGTGTATACATTTTCTTTATCCATTCATCCGTTGAAGGGCATCTAAATTGGTTCCATAGCTGAGCTATTGTCAGTTGAACTGCTATAAACATTGATGTGACTGCGTCACTGTAGTATGCTGATTTTAAGTCCTTTGGGTATAAACTGAGGAGTGGGACAACTGGGTCAAATGGTAGTTCCATTCCAAATTTTCTGAGGAATCTCCATACTGCTTTCCATAATGGTTGCACCATTTTGCATTCCCACCAGCAATGTATGATGTACATTTTCCCCACATCCTTGCCAACATTTATTGTTTCTTGTAGTCTTGATAATTGCCAATCTGATTGGAGTGAGATGAAATCTTAGAGTAGTTTTGATTTGTATTTCTCTAATTGCTAGAGATGTCAAACATTTTTTCATATATTTGTTGATTGATTATATTTATTCTTCTGTGAAGTGTCTGTTCAGTTCCTTAGCCCATTTATTGATTGGGTTATTTGTTTTTTGATGTTAACTTTTTTTAGTTCTTTATATATCCTGGAGATTAATGCTTTATTTGAGATGTATGTGGTAAAGATTTTCTCTCAATATGTAGACTCTCTCTTCACATTATTGATTGTTTCCTTTGCTGAGAAGAAGCTTTTTAGTTTGAGTCCAGCCTATTTACTGATTCTTGATTTTAGTTCTTGTACTTCAGGAATCTTGTTAAGGAAGTCAATTCCTAAACCCACATGGTGAAGATTTGGGTCTACTTTTTCACAGGGTCTCTGTTCTAGTGTCTAAGTCTTTGATCCACTTTGAGTTGAGTTGCATTCAGGGTAAGACATAGGGATTTAATTTCATTTTGCTACAATATGGATTTCCAGTTTTCCCCACACCATTTGTTGAAGATGCTATGGTTTCCCCAATATAGGTTTATGGCGCCCTTGTCTAGTATGAGATAACTGTATTTATGTGAGTTTGTCTCTGTGCCATTGGTCTATGTGTCAGTTTTAGTGCCAGTACCATACTGTTTTTGTTAATATGGTTCTGTACTCTAGTTTAAGTTCTGGTATCATGATGCCTCCTGCTTTACTCTTCTTGCTAATGATTGCTTTGGCTATTCTGGGAGCCATATTTTTTCAAATGAATTTCATGATTGCTTTTTCTATTTCTATGAAGAATTTCACTGAGATTTTAATAGGAATTGAATTAAATATGTATAATGCTTTCAGTAGTATGGTAATTTTAACAATATTAATTCTGCCTATACAAGATCATCTTTCCATCTTTAAAGTCTTCTTCAATAGTATCTTGTGGCCTAAGATACAGTCTATTTAAGGAAGGATCCATGTGCTGCTATGAAGAAAGTGTATTAGCTTGTTGATGGATGAAATATTCTATATGTCTGTTAAGTCTAAATTATTGATTTTAATATTTAGTTTCATAGTTTCTCTGTTTAGTTTTTGTTTGTAAGGTTTATCCAGTAGTGAGAGAGTCATGTTAAAGTCACACAGTTATATTGTGTTTTCATCCATTTGATTCTTGAAAGTGAGAAGGGGTTGTTTGATGTATGTAGGTGCTCCATTGTTTGGGGCATAAATGTTTGTGATTGTTATGTCTTGCTTAAGCCATATGAAATCTCCTTTTCTGTCCTCTCCAATTAACTTTGGCTTGAAGTTCACTTTGTCTCATATGTCTCATATGAGGATGGAAACCCCCACTTGTTTATGTAGTCCATGTAAGTGATATATTTTTTTCCCCATACTTTCACCTTCAGTCTGTGGATGTTTTTGCCTATGAGGTGAGTCTCTTGGAGACAGCACATTATTGGGTCTTGTTTGTTAATCCAATCTGCCAGTCTATGTCTTTAGATTCATGAATTTAAGTCATTATCATTCAAGATTATTATTAAGATATGATTTGTGTTCCCTGTCATTTTGGTTTATTTCTGGTTTTCAATTTGACTTAGTTTTCCCTTTGATTGTCTTTCCCTTTTTTGTAGCTCCACACTTTGCTGGTTTTCACTTTTTTTTCATCCTCTTAGAATATTTTGTTGAGAATGTTTTATAGTGCTGTCTTTCTAGTGATGAATTCTTTTAACTTTTGGAAGTTTTTTTATTTCATCTTCAAATCTGAAGCTTAATTTTTCTGGATATAAAATTCTTCGTTGGCATCCATTTTCCTTCAGAGCTTAATTAATATTGTTCCAGGACCTCCTATCTTTGAGGTTCTGGATTGAGAAAACTGCTGAGACTAGAGTTGGTTTGCCCCTGGGTGTAATCTGATATATTTTCTCTCAGCCTTTAAAATTCTATCCTTGTTTTCTATATTGGTCATTATCATTAGAATGCAATTTCATGTGGTTCTTGTTGTAATTTTGTACATTTGTGGTCTTATAAACCTCTTGTATTTGATTCTTGATTTCAACCTTTAGGTTTGGGAACTTATCTGATATTATTTCATTAAAAAGTTTGTGTATTCCTTTGGTTTGTATCTTTGTGGTTTCATCTATCCCAATAAATCTTAAATTTTGTCTTTTCATATTAGCCCACAATTCTTGGAACTTCTGTTCACAGTTTCTTACCATTTTCTCTGTGTGGTCAACTTTATTTTCAAGATTACATGGTTTGTCTTCATTGCCTGAGTTTCTGTCTTTCAAGTGGTCTGTTCTGTTTGTGTTACTTTACATTGAATTTTTTATTCTGTTTATTGATTCCTTCATTTTGTAGATTTCTGCTTCATTTTTTTTTTCAGAATATTTCTCTCTTTTTTTTATTTACTTATTGATTCAATGAACACAAATGGAGTACGGCTATTGTTTCTCTGTTTGTACACAAAGTAGAGTCACACCATCTGTGCATTCATACATGTACACAGGGCAATGGTGTTTGTCACACATTTTGTTATTATTCTTACCCCCCCACCCTGACCCCACCCCTCCCTTCCATCTATGCTAACTATCTTTCCTCCATTCTTGCCACCCTTCACCACTGCATTAGGCATCATCATTCATTTATCAGAGAGACCATTCGGCCTTTGGATTTTTGGGATTGGCTAATCTCACTTAGCATAACAGTCTCCAACAACATCCATTTACCTACAAATGCCATAATTTTATTCTTCTTTGTGGCTGAATAATATTCCATTGTGTATATAAACCACAGTTTCTTTATCCATTCATCTATTGAAGGGCATCTAGGTTGATTCCACAATCTAGCTATTGTGAATTGAGCTGCTATGAACATTGATGTGGCTGCATCACTGTAGTAATCTGATTTTAAGTCCT